>VWZZ01001032.1:327050-349523 GCA_013399095.1 Psophia crepitans
CAGCGCCGCGGCCCGGCCCGTTACCTGCCCCGCTCTCGCCCCGTCTCCTCCGTGTTCAAACCGGCCCCGCCCGCCTGCCCGGGACCACGTCACTCGCACGCTACGCGCTCACGTCACGCGTACGTCACGACGGCCGTAGCGAGCGCCGCTCACCGGTGCGGGGCTGAGCCAGCCGCGCAGGGAGAGGGGCATGCGGTTGCTAGGGGGCGGGGAAATCCGCCGCGTTGCTACGGCGCGGCTCCGCCCACCCCGCCCGCGGGCTCACCTGCGATTGGCCGTGCCGCTAGCCCCGCCCACATCGGCGGGATCCCGCGTGCCGGCAGGGGTTCCCACGCCTCCCGCCCGAGGATCCACCGCGGGGACGGGCCGTGCCCGGGGCCGCCCGCAGCCCCCGAAAACCTGCGGGACTCCTCCGGCGAAGCCCTTTCTGCCCACACCACGGGTTTTCCCGGGTAAGGACTGTCCGGTCAGACGGAAATACCCATTTTTAATTAGACAGCGGTAATTGGCAAACTGGCGACACGGGTCCCCTTCCTGCCCCACGCGAAAATCAGTCACACCGCGTGGCCAAGGCACGGTCTCTGAGTTTTCGCGCCGGCGATACAAAAAGCAGATGAAAAGCGTTCAACAAAACAATACACCCTTTTTTATTTTTGAACGACTGTATAAAAACCCGCAAGACTTTCCACATCAAAAATCCTTAACCTAAAAAAATAGCACCAGGGAGAGTCAGACACCTTTACAAAGCATTAAAAAGGCATTTCTGAAATCTACCTCTCCTTACGTTTTTATGAAGACAAACGGCAGCTCTTACAGGGAAAACAATTTCAAGGAAGACTTGTCTACTACAATCCTTATCAAGTAAGCTTAATGCCAAGACAATCCTCATTCCTCTTTTATCTTTGTTTACTTTCCCCAAGTCCTTTTTTTTCCCTCTTCTATTTATTTTCCTTTTGATCAGATAGAAAAGGACGTGAGATCTGGAGTATGAAATCACAGATGCCATCAGGTGGAGGTTACATGTCAGCCCAGTTTGGAAAAATAAAACCTGTCAGCGGATCCCAAGGCAGAGGACGGCCGTTGCCTCCCCGTCAGGCTCCGTACGGGGAACTGGGCGGAGGAATTAGTGTTGTGACTTGGGTCCAGGCTGAGCAGGGAGTGTGGCGAGGGGTCCAAAACCAGCCGGCAAGGCGGTGGTGATGCCAGGCTTCCCGAACACCTCCAGCACCCACAGAACCCACCTCGCTGTCTTCCCAGTCAGGGAGCTGGTGAGAAGGATGGTGAGAGGGTGCAACTTGTCCCCAAGCCCTTGCTGAGTGTTGTAAATGCCAGCAGAGACACAGAGGAGATGAGACCGCTTGGCTTTCTCCAGAGTTGTGGCTCGAACGTGCACCACTGGAGAACAAACCCTTATGGGAAGACTGAAGAGTAACCTCTGGGCAGGATCAAGGGAAAAAAGCCTTTAAATGGCCTGGGCTTCCCTTCCTGCCCACGCCCAAGTGCAGCCTTGGGCTGGAGACGGAGAGAAGATGGTCCTCAGAGCCTGGGGACAGGGTGGAAAGCTGCCCACTGGCGGCTCCATGCCAAGAAGAGTGGAAAATGGGAGGCTCCCTCCTCCAGGGAGGCTGCCATCCTCCACCGCCGGTGAGAGGCGTGTGAGGAAGTCCCCGTATGTCAGAGAGGTAGAAGAAGCCAGGAGAGAAGCTCTCATTTCCCACTGATGCCGTGCAACATCTCGTGAGACAGCCTGGCAGGGTTGGCCCACGGTTTGCACCTGATTAATTTTGAGAAGGCACCCAAAGATGGTGCCAAACCCAGGTGACAGGTTGTAGTGAACAGCAGAGGTAGGGGAGGACAGAGGGACCGAGAAGGGAATGTCAGGAGTTGTTTCAGTGCATTGAAATGTGCATTGGAGCCAAGAGTCCCTGGGAGACGCCGGCCGGGACAGCAGCTTCAGGGCTATGGAAAACCTGGGGGAGATGGAGGGGCTCTGCTGCGCACACCCCCACATCTCTCCGGACGCTGGCCATGGGAACAGCATGCCCAGGACTTCACGGACAGCGAGATAATCACTCCGGCAAAGTAGAGAGCAGAGGAGAGCAATCAAAAGTGAGCACAGCAGTGGCTGCAAGAGCTCCCAGTTTGGGGGTACAGCCCGGGGAGCCCTCCAGGATGCTGTCAGGCTGGGGCTGGGCACGTAACTAGCACCAGCAGCACCCCACAAAGTCAAGCACGGGGAGATGGGCACACAGGGAATGAGGTACAGCCCCTGCCTGCGGACCGCCAGGACCTGTCCCCGGCACGTGCCCCCCCTCCAGCGGCACTGGGGTCCCGCAGAGCGGGATTGGCACGGGACGAGGCCAGTGCTGTGCTCCTGCATCCTACAGCCCGGGTGGGATTTTCCCTGCAAGGAAACCCCTGCACCACAGCTAACGCCCTGCCAATACTGCGTGGGTTCGTGACATCGTACGTGATGTTTGGGGGTTGTATTTTGAAGACGACACTGACCGCTACGCTATCCTACCTGCCGAGGCACCACATTCGTGAATGCTCAGAGAACGTTTTCCTTTATGGACACGGGAGTCCAAATCCTCCGTGCTCTGATTACTGTGTAAGCTTTCAAACCACTCAGCAGGATTTTAAAATGTAAGGAAAAGCTTTAGATGCTTTAAAAAGGAAGTAGTGAATATTTGTAAACTACAGCCAAACATATAAAACAGTATTTCTTTAGTTCTAGCTAGAAAAGTAATTCTATCACCTCACAGTTCAGTTTCAGCTACATTCAGGTCTAGGAATTTCCACATTCTTATGTAATGCCTTAAAGCAGCAATAAGACGTTAAACAACAAAATTAAAAGTTTATCAAAAAAGTCTTAAAAATAAAAATTAGAAAAGGTTTGGTTTCTGTATCCTGCATGTTCAGTGTATGTAACCTGACCAGGGTCCCTTACACCTGCTGCTACAGTTTGGGGATTTTTGGCAGTTGCTTCAAGAGAGGTTTTGTTTGTTTAGGAAAAGCAATAATTCGCTCTAGTTCAAGTATGTCTGCAGCACCCCGGCAGCTGCCTCCACACTCACTGCTCAGCAAGTTGTGACTTCCCAGCTCTAGGCTAAAACGGAATATTTAATGCTCTGTAGGAGACTTCTCATCAGTTATGCATAGAGCTTCCTGTGCTGGGTAATTAAAGCTCCTTTGTCCATCATTTTCTACGTATCACTGCCGTTAGTCCCTTGAAAGAAAAGTTACCCTGCCAGGTTCTTTGGTTAAAGACATTTCCTCAGCTCTCCCTGCGGGGCCAGGCTGCCTTCCCGCAGCATGTGGCCGGGGGGGATGGTGCCGTGGCAGGGTCCGGCAGCCGTGCCCGTCCCTCTCCCGCCATGGCAGCGGAGCTGTGCATCTTTACCAGAGAGACGAGGGATGCTCGGCTTGCTATTCACAGGCAAAGTAATCCTTGAGCGGGGAAAAGAGGTGCTGGATGACGGGGACACTCCACGATCTCCCCAGCAGCTTCTGGCGAGCCCCGCGGCCGATGTTGGAGACGTCTGTGTAGTGGAGGGGGAAGCCGAAGATCCTGCGGAGCAGAGGCAGAAGAGGGGTGGGTGAGGCTTGGCGGCTGCCCTGCTCCCCCGGCACCCACCAGCCGTGGCCAGGACGCAGTGTCCCTCTGCCCCATCCCCACATCCAGCTCCCTCGAGCCCCAGCTCGTGTGTTTTACAGTCTCACTTGGCAGAAGCTTCTGACTGCTAACAGCCAGCGCTCCCCACCAGCTCTCAGATTTTCCTTCCCAGAGCAGCAGCAAGCGAAGCCATATGGCTTTCCCCCTGAAACCCTCAAAGCATCCAAAGGCGACGCAGTCGTTCCTGCTCTGCCCAGAGCCAGCGGCACTCGCCCCAGGGCGGTGTCCGTCAGCAGAGCGGTGTCCGCGTCTCCCACAGCCCCGCTCCTGCACACCCAGGTAGCCCCTCAAATGATCCCACGCCTGTCTGTGCAAGCTGATCTGCCCCATACGACTTAACTCGCTTGCAGATGGGAACAAAGTGCCCAGAGCCGGCTGTGGACCCGTCTGGGGGAGTCAAGCCAGGAATGAAGGAGCCCTGCGCTGCACCTGCTGGCTCGTGGAAATCTATACGTGGCAAGTATGTGCAGGCGCCTCCTGCCCAGACGTGCCTGCAGGCAGAGAATGGTGAGCTGTCCTGGCTCCGGTGCATTTACAGACACCGAGGGCAGCCAAAATTAATGATCAGCCGTGCTAAAATTTTCTCTTACGGCTCTGGAGTGCACTAAGCTGCTAAGGTGAACTGATATACGCTGTGCTGAAACACTGGTGCCCCGGGGTGAGCCAAGAGATGTTGATGTACACCCTGATAAGTTGTCAGGAAGGCAGCAACCCTGGGTGTTCACTGTATGGTCACTATAATCAGGTTTTGAGTCTAACTGAAATTAAGAGACAATATCTCACAGCCAGGATGCAGTATGGGGCTCCTGTCTTTGCAAAGTGCCCCCACGTGCAGCCCACCAGGTGAAACACAAGCGTGCCGTGCTTTCCCCTCAGCAATGTGTTCATCCCACAATGGCCTTTCCTACAGACACCAGCTTTCCTACCGACATACCCGTCACCTCCACAGATTGCCTGCCTCAAAGGCTGGAGCAGAAGTGTCAAACACTGGAGCAGCGCTACTGCGGGTAGTTGTTGGAGGGAGCCGAAGCTCTGCTGCCCTGCGAGCTGCAGCAGGGTCCAGCCCACCTCCACCAGCGCACCGGGGAACACACCTCAGCAAAGCTGCCATTTCCCAGTTAAAGGGAGATGCTGGCACGGATTAAGACCCCAGCATGCTGGCTCTGTTTTAAAATCGGGTTAGGAAGATAAAAAGCAAAACAGAAGAGCCACCAATAATCTCTCTGCCAGGAATCAGCACCAGCACTGAATATGGTGAATAAAAGGAAACACTAAATATCTAAAGGCAATAGAGAACTCCTTCTCTGAGCTCTGTGTGTCCAGTCCTCATGCAAGCCTCTTAGAGGTCAACAGATGACTCTCCAAGGAAGGACCAAGTCATCAGAGTTCCTGTGCTATAAACTCACAGCTCCTGCCCACTCCAGTGCATGCCAGACCAGAGCAGCCCCTCCCAGGGCAGGCGCAGGAGCCCTTTCCCCAGGGTAGCACCCCCCGAGCCACCAGAGACCCATAACCTTCAGGAGTCTCCTCCTAAGGGAAGGAGTCTCACTCTGCTCCCCAGCACGGTCAGAGCCCCTCAGTGCCAACCCACCTTCCCCAGTGCCCTCCACAGCTGTTCCTGGTGGCGCTTTCGGAGGAGCCCTGTGCCCGGGCCATCCTGCCCGCCTCTGCTCAGCAGGGCACCTCTGCCCGCATCGCCCCAAGCCACGCCACGGAGATGGCTGACTCACCACACCGGGCGCTTCCGACTCAGTTACAACCAGATGAAAGTTCGATGCCATTTCAAACGGCATGACACGACAAAGGCCTGGTAATTGCTATTCCACTTTCAAATACCTACATGCCTCTAGCTCAGCTTTAATGAGTTTTAACTCCAACAAATACTGGCAATTTCAATATAAACAAGCAAAAATATTTAGACCCCGTCTGGGTTTATTGGCTGAGGCTTTGGCTGTACAAAAACTACAGTTTTTGTTGCTAGAAGTATTTGGTGTGCTGGACTGCTAGGAATTGGATTTGACTCTACTCTGAGTCCTTCTATTATGTTTTGCTGTGAACTTGGGGTGCTACAAGGTGTGAACAAAGTTTGGAGGCGCGCAGTCACGCTTTGCCACAGCAGCAGCCTCCTGCCATACCATGAGCTTCCCCAGGCCCCTGCAATGGGCTGAGCAGCCCTGGCCAAGGCGACTGCTCAGGTTCACCGTCACCAAATCCCCGCACGGCACTGACTGGCGCACAGCGCTGCCATACAGCACCCCTCATCAGCCTAGGTCTTAAAGTGCACATGTGCATCCTCCAAGCTAGACCCACCACGCAGCATCCTGCACAAGCCCCGTCACTCTCCCCTCCGCAGGCTTCAGGGTCCAGGGATGGGGACACTGCCACGCCCCTCCCACAGACCCGTCGTTGCTCATTAAGAAGTGCGTTATCATGTGCTTGTCACAGCAGGGAAGCTGCACTGAACGGGAGCTGCAGCTCTTTGGTTCCCAGGAGCTGGGCTTCGGGCCAAGGAGGAAAGAAGAGCCACACAAGCACATGAAAACAAAAACAAAACTACAGTGAGAGATTCAAAATGACAGCGAAGAATTACCTGTTCATCCCTGGAAGGTTGCCCCAGAAATAGCGTGCTCGGTGGGCAGCTGATATCTTGATAGCGTCAATCATAACCGGGTTACACTGCAGGCCACAACAGGGGGAAAAATAAAAGTTAGGAGGTGTGGGCTGAGCCCTCTCCTGCATGGAAAGCCCTTCTCCACTGCACTGCAGGGACTTAAAGTCTTCAGCAAATCCTCCCAAGGATGTAGCCCCAAGAAAGCCTTGTTTCACACCAGAGCGCGGTCCAGTCGGCCACGTGGGCTCCCACGCCACAGCCATGGCCAGCAGCTAATGAAAATCTCAGCATGCTTCAGCGCTGATTTCTCTGGGCAAGGATCAGGACCATCTGCCTCTGATGGGGCTTTTATACTTCGGGGTGGTTCCTGTTGACCTACAGCCTGTCTTGGCTACCGCAGAGGTAAAAATTCTTTCCAGTCCCCGACCTCCCTTCTCCCTTCAAACAACAGGCATTGCTCTGAACAGATACTTTCTGCAAAGCTGGCAAAAACCTTTCCCTGGAGAACTAGTGCTTGGGGTTAACCTGATGAAAGCCAGAGAGGATCCGGAGCCAAGACTGAAAAGTTGATTCCTAGCGTGTGCATCAGGCACGGGGTTTTCCAGCATCGGGGCCACAAGAAACCACAGCCAAACCCTCACAGCCTCGGCACACCTTGCACAGCCCAGCAAGTGTCTACTGGTCCGACCTCTCTCCCGAAGCCGGCGGCAATCCCTACCTCCAGAAACCGAGAAATGTCCCTCTTGTCATTGACTCTCATGGCCACCACATTCTCGAACATCCAGAAGAAGGGGCGCTCCTCTCCCGCCTTGGGTCGGGCATAGTTGAGCAGGTGATAAAATTCAAAGAACAGCCTCCCGGTTCCTTCTGCAAGGGAGAAAGCCGGAGCAGTGGGTTGGCACCGACTGCAGCACGGGGCGCACGGGTCCAGGGGGCCCGGCTGCACTCCCCACCGCAGTCAGCATGGGGACAGTCTGTGCTTTGCAGGTGCAGCCCCACAATCTGCAGCTCAGAGGGGAGCCACTGATGCAGACCAGGGCTGAACTGCTTCCACTGGATTTTAAGATGGCTCCGCACCCCAGGAACACCCTGGGGGTACCCAGCTCTGCAGAGGCAAAGCAGCCTTACCATACAGCCCCTTCCTGGCCGGATTGACAAGTGAGAGGTCGTTACAGGGGCTTCCACCGATCACCAGGTCAAAGGGCCCCCACTCCTCGATCTAGAGCGAACACACAGACCATTAGGAGACACCACATAAGCAGGTCCCCCTTCCCAGCCGGGCAGGGGGTGCAGCAGGGACGGGTCAAGCCCATCCCAAGGCTGGTGGGGTGAGACCCACATGGCCACAGCATCATGCTCCCCAGCCCGCCCGCAGAAGCGATGCTCACGTTTCTCTTGGTTATGTTCCTGACATCGTGCACGTAGGTGATGTTGCCCTCATGCCGCATGGTGCCCACAGCAATAGGGTCTTCGCAGATCTCCGAGGCGATGTACTTCTCCACTTGGATGCCCAAGTCCTTCAGCACCAGGTACCCTGCCAAGGGACAGAGGGCTGAGGTTGCACTGCTCTCTTTACCCAGTCTCCTTTGTCAGAAGTTCCATGTGGCCACTCTCGCATTTGCTAGGTGGGTGCAGTCACACAGGACTTCTGGATGAGCAAACTATTTTTCTGATCCATTTCTCCAGGCAGGTTTGCTCCCAGAAAGCAGAACTCCAGACCTGAGTAAACTGAGTCAAACCACTTGCCCTCAGGCACTTCTTCACCAGAGGCCAGATTACCAGCACTCCCACAGCTCTTGCTTCTCAGTGCCACCCAAGATGGCACTCAGCACAGCAAGAACCTCTATGAGCAACGTTCTCACACCTTCCCTCCATCCAGCCCTCCTCCACAGCCCTGTCCAGCAGGAAGGGGAGCCTCTACCCTCATCCCCTTCTGATAGGGATCCCCCTGTTCTTTGTCCTCTTCTCCCCACCAAGCTTTCAGAGACAGGTTTGAGGCCATGAAACTCTTCACCCCTGACATGCAGTGCTGCAAGCCATCAGGACAGCGCTCTTCCAGTGCCTCACCTGTTGCTATGCCATCAAATAAAGAGAGCACTCGAATGGGTCTCCTCTCCGCTGGTGGGACGGTTGGGTAGATTTTGGGTGCAGCCTGCAATGGAAGGACAGCAATGAAACCCCAGTTCTGGGCAGTGCTGTGATGCTCTGAGGCACCTCAGCTCTACGGGCACTGTCTCCACCTTCAGGGGAGCATCTGTGGGGCCAAGAGCCCAGCACCCTTGGAGAGGGTGGATGAGCCAGACCAAGGCAGAGGGCCAAGGAATTTTGAGCTGTGTGCCCTGCCCTCTGCAGCCCTCTCCCCCAAAGCTCAGCGTGCTGTGCCAGGCTCGCCTGCCTGCAACCCTTACGTATTCCTGTCCCTTGTCGCTGGTGAAGAAGTCCTGCAGGCGGGTGTTCCAGTCCTGCCGGCGGTGCAGCACCCCGTAGCTCCTCTGGGGCTGGCACATGTAGCAGTTCCAGGGCTCCTGCTCTTTTGCCTTGGCTGATGTCCCTCGCCCCACCAGCACCTCCAGACACTCCACACAGAAGCACCTGCCCAAACCACAATGCCTCATGCCCATCACCTCCAGAAACCCCTCTAGGTCACCCCAGCCTCTCTGCAGTCTCCCCTGCCATGCACCAGAGCCCTCACCCTCTTTCGCAGGATGTTTTTCCAGGCAGTACCCATTTTTTAGGGCGGTTAGCACAAGCTGGTGACCCAGACATGGGTAAAGCTCCTGCCATCCTCCCCAGGGCTTATTCAGGTGCAGCCCAGCTCAGCAGACATGTAGGCTGTGCTGGGACGTGCTGCGCAGCAGCCAGCTGGGGACCAGCACAGCACCCTTGCCCAGGCTCATGCATGATCCTGCTTCCCTGTGGCTCCCCAGGAACTCTGCTGGGAGCTCAGCCCAAGGAGCAGAAAGGGGGACACAGGCAGCCCACCTGCAGCAGCTAGCATTGCTGCAGAGCAGCAGCTCCTTCCCTTCGCAGCAGACGGTGCAGTAGGACTGGTAGCCGTCTTCGTCATACATGTAAAAGAGCTCCAGGAATCTATCCTAGCGAAAGGACGGCCAGGAAGAGAGAAGGACAGAGGATCAGGATCCATGCTTAGAGGGCGAACAGAGAACACAGCTTTGCTCCATCCATGGTGCATGGTGAGAGCATGGTGCTTCAAGGGACATGCCGAGGGACAGCCCCATGGTGGATACAGCATGGCCAGGATCTGGCACAGTCACCCCCCCATCCCAACAGCGCTGGCTGCAGCAGGGCTGAACTCTGCACCCCATCCTGTTCCCAGGCTCCCGCTCAGCCCCGGCACAGCAGCACTTACCCTGCACGTCTGGCAGAGGCCCCCCTCAAACAGTGGGTGGAAGGTGGCTGGGTTTCTCCTCCCGCAGGACAAACAGCTGTCTGTGTGACAGAGAGAGCTCCGCTCACCCCGGGGCAGGGAGCATCGTGCAGGAGTGCAGACCCACCGTGGGCTGCAGAGGCTGGAGCCTCTTGTCTGAACTGTGAGCAGGTCCAGATGCAGCCGTGGCTGCCCTGGGAACAGGGGAGGATCTGCACAGCACTTGGCTCCCACCAAGGCCAAGGGAGGTGCAGCGATGTGCAATCACAGCACTCTTCCCCGTCCTACCCGGTGCGGTTGAAAAGGGACCCACAATCTTTGCCCAGTGCTGCCTGCAAGCACCTGCATCAGCCCCACACCTTTTCCCAAGAGATCGGGCAACCGATTACCTTCGAGATTCCCGCTGTTGTTCGTGACTTCAGACACCATTTGCTCTTCATAAAATAAAAAAAAAAAGATTTGTCATTCCAGGTGTAACAAACTTTAAATGCACTCTACTTACAGATGCCTCGTTTCTTGCATTAAAACTGCTACAGCTTTGCTGAGCGTTGCACGGAGCAGGCAGGCCCTGGGCATATTAGAAATTTTGCTGCAAAACCCATGTCCTTTCACTGCTGGACATATCAGAGCTAACGCTCAAAGTAGCAACACACAGATTATTTCCAAGCTGAGCAACTAATAGAGCTCAGCTCGTGGTGCCCCATCTTGCAGTTGGGTGCTGGTGTCTTGTAAGGCACAACTGAGCAACATGAGACCACAAAAGCCTTTGGAAACCAAGCTCATGGCTCTTGGGAAGAGCTGAGTCCTTTCCGAGAGGTTTCCCAACGCTTTTCAGGATGCACAGCCCAGGCCATGCCACTCCCCAGCTGCCGGTTACCTCGAGTCTGGTCCTCTTCCACTCGCTGCTCCTTGCCGTTGTTGCAGGGGTTGGTCTTCAGCCTCTTGCGAAGGGGACACTGCTCAAGGGACAGCACCTCTTCCGTCCCGTTCCTCAGCACCCCGTTCTCTGCAAGGGAAAGGCAGCTCCCTGGGGATGAGCCTCCAGCCCCAGAGCTCCCCAAGGCACTGGGGGACATCTACCAATGCCCTGCCAGGTCCCATCCAACCCAAAGCAGAGCCCTTCCAGACCATCTGGGCTCCCCACACATGGCTTGAGGCTCAGCCAGGTTGTTGACTTCCAGGAACAATGGCTTTGAGGGCCATTTACTCTGGCTTTTTGCAACGCTACTCTGTTGGAGACCCCACTGAGGAACGAGGAGCCCCAGGGCCACCTCGGGACCAGGCCAACACGGCCATGGCAGAGGGCGAGCAGAGTAGGCTCAGCTGGAGCTGACCGCAGCGGCTGGGCACTGGTAGCTGCTGCCCATATCAGTCCCATGCCCAGCTCATGCCACCACCTCACCTGAGGCTTTGGGGGGTCGCAGTCCCTTGAAGCCCAAAGGTTTGAAGCCGGTGAGCGCCCAATCGATCATGGGCTTCAGCTGCTCCTCCAGGGACTCCCCGGGGGTGGCTGTAAACGTCTTCCCCGACCGGTTTCGGGCAACCTGCAGAGCAAGGAGGGACAGCATGGGCCAGAGCAGTTGGGGCTGGTCCCCAGCCAGGGAGCAGCGTGTCTGCAGCGTGCATGGCCCACGTGCCTGCCAGACCATGTCCCAGACCCCCTCTCCACCACACACACACGTGCACAGGGCTCGGTGGCCCCAGCACAGCGGCAGCTGCTGGATTCCCACCCCGGGTGTGCCCCGCAGCCGCGCTCCTGTGCCTCCCCCCCATGCAAGGAGCAGTCTGTCCTCCACCAGCCCCAATCTCGCTGGGAGCAGGGACAGCCCAGCCCCAGCTCTCACCCAGACTCTGCTCCCCGGTAAGCAACAGGAAGCAAAGAAAAAGCAGAAGAGGTGCCTGTGGATTTGCAGCACCATAACCTGGAGTGGGATGCATCCCCTGGATGGGGATCGGACCCACGGGGTGCTCAGTGCCAGCCCCGACTGCAAAGGGCATCTGGCACCAGCCCAGGACACCCAGCACAGCCCAGGACACCTCCTGCCAGCGTGACACTGCCATGCAACCACGATGCTGCTGTGCATTAGAGTCCCCGGAGGAAACCTGGCCCCCCCAGGGGTTTTTGGAGCAGTAAGACCCTGGAGCAGCAGCAGTTCCTCCTGAATCCCACAGGATAAGCAAAATTTGGCCCCATGGCTGCACTTGGAAATAGTCCCAGCAGAGAAAGGAGCGTTTTCCTGCAGACATCTGTCCACATCGCCCCAGCAGATGGGGGAAATGATTAATCCCGGACTGTGGCAGGAGCTCCCTCACGGATGGCTCTCAAGGTGATTCGCAGGCTTTTTCCAAGCCCCCCCCAGATGCAAAGCAAAGCAACATGCAGGGGCAGAGCCAGGAAGCCCTGGCCCCAACCACCTCCCCACACTGTCCGAGCTCTGCAGGCACTTGGGCTGAGCAGACACCCAGCTTCCCAGCTGGGGCATCTCTCCCTGCCCCAGCAAAACCCTTCCTTGCTGGCTCCGTTGCGACAGCCATCCTGTCTCTCCCCACATCCCACAGCCCCCCACAGAGCGCGGCCACTTCACTTGGCACCTCATCCCTCCAACCCCAGCTCTGCTCCACGGTTACCTCCAGGGCATGGTAAATGGCTCGTCGGTAGGAGACCAGCTTGTTAAACGTTGAAGAATTGAAATGCTGCCTAAAGGCCATCAGTCCCACCAGCTTGTCTGCAGAAACCTGGGAGAGCGACAAAAGCTTACCAGCGGGCACGGGCATGCCTCGCCTCGGCCGTGTCCCCCACGGCACCGTGCCCCCCCCACCGCAGACCCAGCCCTGCAGCACAGCGGCTCCCAGCATGGCTCTCAAGCCACAGCCAAGTGCGCTGCGCCACGGTCACGCTGCACTGCCGGGATTTTGTCTGGACTGTGGAGCTGAGCGAGGAAGCCCAGTGTCAGCTTTGCAGAGGGTGACAAGCAGCAGAGGAAGGAGGGCAGAGGCGGTGGCATTGCACTCATGACTAGGACGGGTGTTTTGCACCCTCTGCTGGCACCACACCCCTGCAGGCACAGTACGGGCACCCAGCACAGTGCTTCCCTCCATGCGGGACGGCTGACAGCCTCTGGGAGGGCATCTTTCACCAGCAGGGAGCAACAGGAGCAGCCCTAGAGGCCAAGGCAGACGTCCCCATTGCTGGATGCTGTCACCAGCCTACAGTGGCCAGTCATTAGTTACAGACAGCAGAGCTAGGAGAGCATGCCAGAGCCTGACTACACCAAACACAGGGGTCCCTGCCCGGGGAGGCTGCAGCGGGGTGCCCGCACACCCCAGAGGCAGCCCCAGGAACGGGACAGATGGCACACACGTGCAGGGGAGGGGACTTCAGCCAGGCACAGGCAGCAGGCTTACCTCAGAGAACTTCCCATCTCCGAACCACTGCACCCACCGCATGCCTGTGACAGCCTGCCGCTTGGCCGTGGCTCTGTAGGAGACGACAATCGCAGGCCACCAGGAGAAACCTTTGATCTTCCCCCAGACAAGCTCCCCAATTCCAAACTCCTTCCCGTCCTGAAAGCAAAACAGGACAACACAGATCAGCCAAAAGCACAAACTCCTCATTTTATCCAAGCACCTGCGTGGGGCACCAGCCAGGAGACACCCTGCAGAACTGCTCCGCCACGCGTGTCACTCACTGCAGCATGCATGGACCTCTATGCAATCATCTATAAAAGCTGCACCCCGTCAAAGAAACAGCAGCACACCCCCCCTGCAGCACTGGCTCCCAGCCCTGCACCACGCAGCAGCTCGTCGGGAAGGTCTGAGCGCTGCCAGCCCCCCGCCAAGCCCGGCGCCTGGCACGCACGGTGCGGTGCGTGCTCTGTCCTGCACAGCCCTCCTGGCACCGGCACCCTGAGCGTGCCCACTCCTGCCTGCCTTCCCAGGGTCTCTGCGAACACCGGGAAGCCTTCTCCTGCCCTCACACAAACCAGCAGCTAGGCAGCTCCGGCTGTCACAGACAGGCTTGTAGGAGCCTCGGTGATGGGAATGAGCAAGGCAGACGGGCAGCAGCTCCTGGGAGCGCACACAGACTCCCCCAATCCTCTCGCCCACCACAGCCATGTTTGTCTGGAGAACTTTGCTCACTGCATGCTGCTGCCGAGCCACGAGGCACAGCCCAGGCTGAGGAACACGGGAGGCACGGCAAGGGATGCTATGTGTCCTGCCTGCCGCAGGGAGGACACTGCATCGAAGTTGCTCCCTGGGCTCCCCAAGCAGCTGAGGTTCCTCCTTGGCACGGGGAAGCCCCTTTCACGGGGCTCACAGCTCAGCTCATCAGGCTGCACTCCAGAGAGAGGGCACCCACCCTCCTCTTGTTCCCACAGGGAGAGCAAGAAACAGGGCAGAGCAAAATCAGAGAGAAGAAAAAGAAGAGCTGGGAATTTTGATGTGACCATGCCAAAGGCTCCCAACAGGCAGCCTGACCAGGGTCATGGCAGCAGGGTGCTGTGCTCAGGGAGGCACCTCACACAGGAGCAGAGTCACCTCCTGCCTGCAGAGCCCTCTTCTTCCCCAGCTTTGTTCTGCAATTAGGCACCTAATTATGCAGCAAGATGCAATTGCCCAATTCCTGCAAGTCTCGGGCCCTGCCCTGACGCCTGCAGGCACTGAATCACTCTCTGCAGCTCCAGTAGCTTCACTGTCTCCAGCATCCCCCGACAGAAACATTTTCTGCACACGCAACTGCCTGTCTCGGCAGGGCAGGGCAGGGCAGGGCAGGGCTGCCAGCCCGGCGTGTGCCACGCACACGTCTCTCAGGGGCCCTTGGAGGCTCTGCAGTCCCACGCGTGTCACAGGCAGCAGCTCGGCAGGACTGGTCCCTGCACAGTACCGACCTGCAGCAAGGTGCCTCCGGAGCAGCATCGACCCTGCTGCCCCGCCACTGCCTGCTGGACGGGGACAGCCCGGCACCATCCCACCCTGGGCACACACGGAAGGCAGGCTGGAAAGAGCGGGCAGGAGAAGCAGCAATGAGGTTTCCAGAGGGTCCCCTCACCTGCAGGCTTAGGGCAAGCCAAAAGGTTCATCCTTGCCCCCCACCATCCCGAGCACAGGATCTCAGTGCAGGTGCAGAGTTTGGCCCCTCCATACCTGGTACTCCAGCGCCATCCCTGCGTCTCTGCTCTCCAGCCCCTCGGTCCCCAGCTCAGCGGAGCCATTCTGCCCCTCCTGGGAACTGCTGCCAGAGAGCGTGCTGCTGCTCTGGGACGAGTCCCGGGAGTCCTCCTCCGTCAGGTCGATAGTGGTCATGGGGACGGATGTGGCCGAGCGCCGTTTGGAGCTCTGCGCAGCAGAGGGAGTGTGAATGCAGTGGGAAGATGGGGAGAGGGGCAGGGGGACCGAGCACAGACCTGCTTCATGTCACCCTCAACCCCTCAGCTAGGAATCAGGGAACAAGGAGGGAGGGGGCACATGAGGAGTAGGGATGCCACCATGGCCAGGAACAGAGGGGAGGGGGCCCAGGACTGGGGTGTCTGAGGGAGAACTGCTCTGGTTTTACTGGCAAAAAACACAGAAAACGGTGCACCACTTGCTCTCTTCCCTTTCTCTCCCCAGTTCAACCCAGGGTGTTCATATCACCCATTTCATAGCAAGGGCAAGCACCAGCACACATGCTCCCACTCAACAGGGGAAACTGAGACACAGAGCAGCTCCAGCTTGGCCAGGGTACAGCAAGCCTCTGGAGCCCCAGGGAAGCCCCAGGAAAACCCTGGCACCCACATAAAGCCTCACCCGCAAGGGAGCTGGCAGGTCCCTGAGAGTGTCCACACTGTTCGTTTCCTTGATCTTCATCTCATGCCGGGTCTGCCCCGCCTGGAAGATGAGGCGGACGGGGGGCTTCTGCCTGAGGCTGCTCTCCCAGCCGGCGCTGCCCCGGGGCCGCACCTGCAACCAGAAGAGAGGTGCCATGGCACAGCCGACTTCCCTGCACCAGCAGCACGCAGGGACAGGGACCGCCTGTGCTCCTCAGGGCTGCGCACCGGCAGCACCAGAGCCCTGGGGATGAGTGAGAGCGCGGGGAAGGCAAGGGGAGCGTGGGTGGCTGCGAGCTGAGCCCCTTGGCGTGACCATGCAATTCATGGCATCTCCGCCAGGCTGCACAGCCGTGCACAGGAGCACCCATTGCTGCAGCCCACCAGCAGCTGCTTAAACCAACTTTTCTTTCCAGCTGCAATGCACATCCTTGACTATACCCTCCTACACCCTCCCTCCTTGCAGCTACAGCCCTGGCGGTGCCACCAAGAGCAGCGGGAGCCAGCAGCTACAAGGACTGGCCACCAGGAGAGACATGGGCCCCAGCAGAGCAGCCATCCCAGGCACAGCACCCCGCTTACACATGCGTGGGTGCTCACATATGTGTGGGTGCGCTTCCTCCCACAGCCCAGCCCTGCGGAGACACCCAGGGCAGCTTTCCCCCCGCGGTTTCAGCAGCCACAGTTTACAAAACAGTCTAACCCAGGCATGTTTCCTGCATCCGGCATAGCTGAGTTTCAAAATGAAATGAGATTTTGCAAGTGAAGAGCCTCAAATCCAACATAGTGGGAAAGCAGAATTTTCACCCCGATTGGATTTATGGCTCTTTCTTTTGGAAGCTGCCTTGTTACAGGCAGAACTCCAACCTTGGGGTTTTATTTCAAAGTCAAAACAATAAAGCCAAAAGGCAAAAATGCTTCCAGACCCTGGAGGTTTGTCAACCTAGTCAACAAAAGGAGGGGGAGCAAAACTGGGCTGCAGCCCCCAAGCAGCTAAAAGCAGGCCACCCTGAGAGTGGGAGACACAAGATGCTTCGGTCCATCAACACGGCCGAGACTTTTTAAAGAAAATATCAGCACAATAATTATTAGACCGCTGCAACACACAGCGGGCATCGCTGCATCATGCACCATATCCTCCTGCTGCTGCTGACGTAACGTAAATCAAGAATTTAAAAATGAAAACAAATATTATGCTTGTAAATGAATATTGCATCTGCCATCGGACGGCTGTCCCGGCACTGAGCGCAACAGCCGCTCCAGACGGGAGCAGGCGAGTGTCCCGGGCACCAGCTGCCCGCCGCAGGCTGCCCACAAAGCCCATGGGCAGCAAGGACTTACAGCAGCCTTGGCGAGTACTTACCTCCTGCGTCCCAGTGAGAGAGAGCGGCCAGGACAGGTCCTCCTTGGAGAGGTCTCCCTTGCTGACCCTCTTGTTGTTCCTCAGGGATGGCAGCCCCAGGCCTCCGGCATCTGCGCAGGACAAGGCAGAGCAGCCTCAGCGAGCCATCCTGGCCATGCCCCCACACGCCTCCGCCTGCGACTGCTCCAAGAGGCAAGGTGTGATATGAAGAGACCGAAACCTCATCTTGGAGAAATGTGGCCAAGAGCAGAAGACAAGCTGTGTGCCAGAGGCTCCCCATCGCGGTACTGCTGACACCGGCAGTCCCAAACCACCCACCTGCCCCAAAACTGGGAAGGACTCCAATAGCAAGCGTGGGGACTTTTTTATGGATTTTTTTGTTCCTGAAAGCTTGGAGGCATAAGGAAACCATGGGCCTGCTATTCTGGGCTTGTTATCAATTCACTGAAAAAAGCAGGACCTTGTGAACCCAAGAGGTGGGACTTGGGGACCATGACTGGAGCATCCCAGGAGCTGTATGATGTAGCCTCTCAGGCCAGCAGCCCTCCTTGGGTGAGAGTTAAACCATCAAGGGGCAGAGTCAGCATCCCAGCACGGCACCCCTTTCCACAACTGCTTCTGTCGCCATGACCTGGACGTGCCACTAGAAAGCAGAAGTCAGTGGAGTCACAGAGGGAACCCAGACACGGTTGCGATGCTGCAGCCCCTGGCAAGCCCTCAGGATGACAGATCCCTGACCCTGTGCATCCCAGGCATGGAGAGACTCACCTGGAGCACTGGGCTTCCTATTCGCCTCCAGAACAAGGGTGGGGGTGTTGTTAGCAGGATCCGTGCAGTCCCCGTTGATGAGGATCAGCTCTGTCCGGCAGTCTGCCTCATCCCGGCCATGGCTCTTGTCCTTTTTCATGGTTGCCTGTGGAAGCCAGAGTGGAAAGAAACTTTAGCTGTGCAGACAGCCCCAGGGAAGGCAAAGCAGACAGTGCAAGCTCTTCAAGCTAGCCACAAATTCTCATGCCCTTAGCAGAAGGATCTGGCTGGAGATGCATCCGGAGTGGTACCGGGAGCTAACGGGCACCTGGACAAAACCTCCCTACACATATGGTGGCCCTGCAGATCCACCAGCTCCAGCAAACAGAGGCCCCAGTTACAACCTGCTTGTCCTTAGGGAAGCACTGGGCTTTTTTTCTGGGCTGCGCTGGCCCGGCACCACCATCTGCACGCCATGGAGCGCTCCTGGGCTTGGTACTGCCCAGCCCAGGCTGGCTCTGCCGGAACAGTTCCAGCCACAGCTGTCTGGAGGGGAGCTGCACTTCCCAGCCACCCTGCAGAAACCAGGGGACATCCCACCCATCCCCTGGGCACCAGCCTCACCGTGCTCTGGCTGCCCAGCACGCTCAGCACACCCAGTAGTGGGAGGGCTGTTACAGCAGCAGCGGGACACAACAGCTCACATGGGGGGCAAAGTCCTGGCGCCTGCAGTGAGTTAAACTCCCCCAAAAGGGAGAAATCTCCTACTGCACTCACCCACCTCAGCTCCCCCCTGCCTCCCAGGGCGAAGGGGCAGGGCAGGGGTCTGTGCAGCAGCTCTCGCACACCACCACCCCCTGCCCCAGGGGTTGCGGGAAGCATGTGCCAGCGTCCCCCCGCCCCAGAAGCTGCTGCTGCGCAGATAAAGCCTGGCCAGGTGTCCCCCGGGGAGAGGTGGAGCACTGCGCCCAGATCCCTCTGCCTTCCCTCGAGTTCCTTGCCTGGATCCAGTTTTGGGAAGTGGAAGCTCCCGGCTCTCCCAGAGGCTCCCAAGGCGACGCTGCCTCATTGCTGGGCTATGGATCTGTGCTGCAACTTGCCCCTTCACCAGCACAGTCATTTCAAGAGCATGTAAGTCAGCTCAACCCGCTAGGGAGCAATCAGGGCTTTAGCCACCTAAGGCCCTGTTAGGTAGCAAAAGCAACGCCCCCCAGCCCCAAAGAGACCCTGGAGGTTCCAGCCCTGCCACCCCCTCCCCGGCACTCTTGCTCAGCATCGCCTCAAACTACTTCCCTAACAATTGAGATTTCTGCTTTGAGATCATCTGTCAGCACCTCTGACAAAGACCAGTCAGGGTCTGAGGTTTCAGATGCCATGGGCAGCATTAAAAACCCTGAAAACATCCAAACACGAAGAAAAACAGGTGTCCGGCACGGCACCCACCTCTGCAGGCAGACCCCCCAGGTGCATGTCCTGCCTCCCCCCCAGACACACCTCCTCAACAAAGGACAAGGAGAGGAATGGCACCAGAGGGAGTCTAAAGCTGCATAAACCCCTACAGCTGTGTGCAGAAATCCCACTGCTGCCGCACATCTGCTCCCAGACCCAGCAAACAATTCCTGGGAGCTGCCCAGACTTGCTGGGCTGCCCCCGGCCCTGGGCGGCCGGTCCCACACACCAACCCCGGATGCTCTCGGATGCAGTAATACGCCCTGGTACAGCACAGCCGGGTCAGCTCCTCCAGTGTCTGTTCCCCCTCCCCAGCCTGTGATGCTGCAATCATAGCCAGCAGTGACGCTGCCACAGAAAAAACCCAAAACAACATCAAATCTCACAAAAAAGTTGTGAATCTCACTTGGGAATCCACACAGCAAAGTGGGAGAGGATACGCTGCTCTTAACATGAGGGTGACCCAGAGGAGAGGCTGGGGACAGGGAGATGGGGCAGCGTAAAACTAAGATCCAGGGAGCACAGGAGCAGGCACGGCCACCTCCCAGCCCTGCAAAACATCTGCACCCTCAAAACGCCACCAGGACCTTCAGAGGACCTTTGCATTTGGTCTTTTGTCAGAGGCCTGTTTGGGAGCCTCAGACGGGAGCCTGAGCCCAGGAGGTTCAAACCTGCACCTCAAAATGGCTTTTCCCTTCTCAGCCCCAGGGGCTGTCCCGTGCCCCGCACCGCAGGCGATCGGGCAAGCGTGTCCCTGCTGGGGAGGCAGAGGGGAGGGTGACACAGCAGCCAGGTCTGCCCGGGACACCCAGCCAAGACTGAGCACCCGATGTGCCAAGCTCAGTTTTGCTGAGTGCTCAGGAAGTTCCAACACCATCTTTGTTCCAATTATAAAGTGAGAAAAAAGTTATCACTTTGGCAGGAACTGCTCCCACCCACACCGCGGCTCTGAGGGTCTATGGGACCCGGCCACAGGCACTGCCGTAAGCACAAGCATTTCAGCTCACCGGGCACATGCAGGGCCTGCAGCGTACGCAGGAGCACAGGCACTGCTTGCTCCATATACTACCCCAGCTGCACCACCTGAGATAACTCGAGGACCTCCTGCCACCATCCTCTGATACGCAAGCAGGAAAGTGAACATCATACCACAACCCAAACTGCAAAGATAGTTCAAGTCCCACTTTCCCAAAAACCTACACCTAGGCAGCAGGAATGTAATTCCCATCCCTTCTCCTACTGCTGCTGCCTTTGGCTGCATTGCATGCCCAAGACTATCCTGCCTGCTAAAGGGGGCCGTCCGCCCCTCCAACCACCGAGGATCTCCCACAGGAGCCACCGTCCTCGCAAGCCTCACCACCTCCTGCTCGGGAGGAAGGCTCAGCTCTTTGTCCTCACCTCCCCTCGCAGAAACGCACACCAACATGTGCACACAGGACATTACAAAAATAATAAGAAACAGAGCACTTCCCTCACATGTTCGGTCTCACAGGAGGAGAAAAACAGCACCACAGTGTTTGCATTGCTTAATGCACTGCAAACATACAGGCATGCGCTCCAGCCATACGGTTCATACAAGAACCCACTAAGAACAAAATAACGCAGAATTCCAGCTCCAACGCTCAAAGCTCCCCAAGAGACTGGCAGTAGTGGCAGCCCCGACACTGCCTGGTGACCAGGACATGCCCTGCAGCGATACCCCACCAAGACAATGAACCCGCTGACTCCAGATCCCGCCCTAGTTTTGTAATACCAGTTTCTTTAAGGTTTGCCAAACTGGTTGAAGACCGTGCCACAATATTAACTGCTTAGAGAGCTTCACGATCCCTGCCTGGCTGAGCTCGCCGGCTGTCCTGGAGCAGGCAGAGCGGGCAGAGAGGCCGCGCTCACCTACAAGGCATCCCGGCAGGGCTGTGCCTCTGGGACCACTGTGCCCCCCCGGGACCAGGGCTGCTCCCCCAGCCTGGCTCAGCCTGGTTTCAGTTTTCCTTCTTGAGAAAACAGGCTGGCCCTTATCAGGTGCGTTTCCCCAGTAGGTGGAGAGATTGCAGGGGAGACAGCTGGACTTTGCCTCCAGACAGGGGCATGCATATCAAAAGACTGGAGGGAAGCTTTTTACGTGATGGCTGGGATGGCAGCCATCACCCAAGCCCTGTTTGAATAACAAAAAGAAATAAAGGACCCCAATGGCCGGGGTTTGCTCCCTCCAGCCTGGCTCCCGCCGAGGGCTCTGGGCTATCTAGCCCGCCTTTAACTCTCCCCAAACTGAACATTTCCCTCTAATCCTGGGAAGAAAAGAGTTGCTGGGTTGGCAGTTTAGTAAGAAAGGGAGCCCATTTTGGCAGATATGCTCATTAAGAAGGGCAGGCTCTCCCCTCCCCTGCCCGTTTCCTGTGCCTGGCCCCTCTGCGGCTCTCGCAGCGCTCCCGCGCTTCAGCACTTCCCTCCATTTTCCCCCTGTTTCCTCTCCTGCCCCCCCTGCCCCGCTCCGCTCCCCTGCCGGACCACGGCAGCCCATTGCGGCCACCCCCAGGCTCCAGCACGTCGCCCGCTGCCTTTCAGCAAAGCTCGGTTGAAAGAAAAGAAACAAAAAACAAACCGGCCCCTCCTCTCCCAGTGAAGACCAGGCCTGAGAAGTCTCCTGGGCAGCCACCATCACAGCCAGCCGCTGCTCCAGCCGCTCTAGGCTCTTTACCATGCTCATCTCGGTCATGTCCCGCTGAGATGAGCCACGCTGGCTCTCCCGAGCCCCCTGCCCAGGGACGTGCCTGGCGTTGAGCAGGCGCGCAGGCCAGTACTGCCTGCGGGCAGGGCTGGGGGATGTGGGGGCTCTGCCGTTGCGCAGGTGGGTCTTGCTCAGTCGTGGCAGGTCCTCTGTCTGGAGCGGTCACTGCTTCATCTTTCCCCTGCACAAGATGGCATAAAGTGATGACAATGACACCTCACTGTGCCCATCTCCCTCTGCCCGGCCCCGTACAGTGGGGCTCAAGCTTCCAGCCCTCCCCCCAGAGCCAGGGACTGGGACACCCCAACTCATTCCCCCTCATTTCATTAAAAATTAGGAAACTGGAGACAGAGACAGAAAATACAAGTCCTGCTGCAGGGGCAGCACATTTCAGCCCCCTCACTCCTTCCCCTGTCCCCTTTCCAAGGGAGGTTGGTGCAGCATCAGCGAGAGCCCCAGGCCCAGCACTCGTGCTGGGTGCCCCTCTCCCGGACTCCTGGGACTTGTGCCCCACGTTGGGGCCACTCCGGAGTTTATTTCGCTTTCTCCGATGCTCCGATTGCCCTCCCCCTGCCTCTCCCTTCACCAGAGCTTCTCCCCGCGGCTCAGGAGGAGGAGGATGCCGTCAGAGCTCCCCCAGGGCTACCCCGCTCCCCCCGGGTCGGTACCTGCCGGCTGGGCCGGTGCCCGACAGCCGAGAGCGCCCC
>VWZZ01001032.1:357804-368825 GCA_013399095.1 Psophia crepitans
GCGCGGCCGCGGGAGCAGCCCCGGCCCAGGATCCCGCGGGGCCGCCGGTTCCCGGGCAGCCGCAGCCGGCTCTGGTGAGGTGCCACACGGGGTGCCGGGCCCGGGTGACCGTGCAGCTCCGGGCCAGCCCCGGTACCGGGCCCGGTGGGGCCCAGCAGGCCCCACACCGTCAGCGCAGCCCCGGTGCTGGGCCCCATCGGGCCTCCAGGCCCCGGAGCCACCCTGGTAGCAGGCCCTGTCAGGCCTCCAGGCCCTGGTGCCGGGGTCCCAGCCGGGCCTCAGCCCGCTCCAGGAGGGAACCGCGTTTTGTGGTGCCTGGGGCAGGGTTGCAGAGCGTGGCCCTGTGCACTGCAGGAGCCTGTTCTTCAGGCTGCAGGGTGTCCAGGGCAGCGGAGGGGCTCACGTCATGCTCTGTGTGAGCAGCGGTGTCCTGTTGAGCAGCGTTTTTTCTTGGTGGGGCTGCATGGCCCTCGGGTTGTGATTGCCACCCCACCACCCAAGTCGGTGCTGTGGGTCAGCAGTACACATCTCACCGGGTGTGCGGCCACAGCTCAGAAACTGGTTCGGCACGCACCAAAGTTGGTGGACGAGCTGAGGCTTTTTTAGCTCAGCTTGCCAGCCCCGTGGGTGACAGGCCGGTGCCGTCTCGGTTACACGGCCAACAACAAGGGTAGGACGGGATGAGCCGCTGCAGCAGCAGACCAGCCAGCCATACCCAGAAGGTCACGACACAGAGAGGGAGGTTGGTGGTGCTGTGCCGTACAGACCCAGCCCTGCCAGCTCAGAATATTGAAGGCAGTGACTAGACCTTTAACCTGTTCCTTTCCTTTCCCGAGCTCGTCTGGCTATCCCATAGGATTTGTGAAACATGAGAGTAAATGTTCACATCTTTTCCCACTCAGTTTTTGGATTACACAGGATAAAACAGCAGCTTCTGATTAGCCGAGAGACAAAACCCCTGTGCAGTGCCAGCTACCAGCTGCTCAAACCTTTTGAGAGTCTCTGAAAAGCATCCACAAACAAATCCCATCCTTAAGCATCTTGTAATGCCAAGGGCTGGGGTACCTTTCCAGCACGGGAGGTCAAACTCTGGGACCAATGTACTGGAGGCAGGTGGAGCTGCATCAAGGTGGTGTATCACCACCTAGTTGCAGTGGTGAGGGGAGTGGCGAGGTACTGAGAAATGACACGTGCAGGTGTCCGACTCCATAATACTGTCTTGTTTCTTCACAGCAATTCTCAGCGCTGACTGAAGTCCTCTTTCGCTTTCTAATAGAGCCCAAGGAGGTAAGGCCTGTGCAGAACACCAAGAAGTGTGTGAATGCAGCTGTCTGTTGAGAAACTGAGATAAGATTGTGTTCAGAGATAAGATTGTGTCACTGCTCTTTCTCTTGAGCAGGTAGAAAGGTTTCTGACTCAGCTCTCAGACTTTGCCACCATGAATAAAATCAGCTTGGGCCCCCTGAAAAACATTGTCAAAAGTATTCTTCTGGTACCTAATGGTAAGTGATACATTTGCACATGCTACCCTGAGGCCAAACTATTGCTGTCCATTCCTGCATGCTGCTAAAGTGCATCCTCAGAACTGTAGTGCACTTGGTTTGCACAGCAAGTGTTAATGGGAGCTTAGCATTTAAGAATCAAAAAATCTTCTGTTAAAATATCCTTGTTTAGTGACTTGGGCTTTGTATTCTTTACACCCTGCCTGCACACATTTCATAGTCTTAACTAAACTCACTGAAATATCTATGCATTAAGTGCATTAACACTGTGGCAGCGCTGTGCTTGGTTTAAATTGTACCTGTAAATCCATTTTTGCCGGACCAGCACAACCTTGTGTTGGCAGTAAGTCTTTGTAGGAACTTCCATCCGAGTGACACAGTACTGTATGTAATTCCTACAAGGACAAGCGCTGTTTGAGATGGATAAGAGTGTACACACCCCTCTAGAGTGGGCTGGAAACCCACCTAGTTCTAGGCCATGTAAAGGAGACATCTGCCCTTGCAGTCTTGTTTTAGAAAAACACGTGTCCAGCAGGTTCTCATTCGTAAGTAGTGGGGCAGAGGGATTCCCATTGAATACCCCAGGCTCCAGCACTTTATGAGATTGCTCTGATGTTGTGGCTGCCGTTTGACATGATAATGCATCAAACACCTCCACTGCACATTCGTCCCATTGATCCTTCTTGTTATTAATAGTCCCTTGCTATTACCCTTCAGTCCTGGCTTCCCCATAGCTTTCTTCACAGCAGTGAAGCTGTGCACAACTGTTTGCTCTAAACTTTCATTCTACCACTTGAAGCTATTTCTTCTGTCCAGGAGTAACACTGAATAATTTCCTTTCCTCCAACTGTCTTGGGGGCATTTCACGTGCGATCTGCATTTTCTCCCTTCCTGATTCTGAACGAAGTGCACTCAGTCTCATCCTTCCCTTTTCCTCCAATCCCGCTGTAACTTTTCCTCAGCTCTGGGATGCCACAGACGGCATCGGAACAGATTACAGCAGATAACTTTGCCGATGTGCTACGCAGACGGAAAGCCACGTGGGACTGGCAGTCTCTTTGAATTTATGAGATTCCTGCTCTTGGCTTCAGAGAACAGAATCCTTGTAAACTTCCATGTGCTGCCTGTGCCCCAGAACAAAGGAGGCAGGCACAGCAGGGGAAAGTGTTATATGCACACGTTCACACCCATAATCCAAAACACAGCAGGTAGGTCAAATTAGTAGCCTGCCAGCCTTAACAGTTCTTCTTTAACAAGCAAAGCTTCTATAGGAGAGAAAGCAGCAACTTCAAAACACAACCGCTGCTGCCGTTTCCATGGATACCTGCAATGAAATCTCTCCCCCTCTCTTTCAGGCACTCCCATAGCCCTGACTTTTAAAGCACTGGGCATCTGCAAAGATAGCGGCAGGAACGACTGTATTTCCTAGCTTGACGAGCTGTGGTTTGTTTCAAAACACGGTCCAAGAACAGAAGCTTTCTCTTGCAGGGTCTCCCTCCCTGCATTTATTTGACTCGGTAAAGATTGGTTTGAATCAGTGAAAAAGTGATTTATTTATTTTTTTTCTTCTTTGCATTGTTTGTTCAGGTGCCCTGAAGAGGAATTTGTCTTCCGAACAAGTCAGAGCAGATTTTATTGCTCTAGGTAGGTCACCTGACCTTCACTAAATAAAAGATAATTGATATTTATCACATATAGTAATCTCATATGGTTTCTCCCACAGGCCTCAGTGAGGAGAAAGCCAGTTATTTTGCAGAACAGGTATTAATATATTTTTGCTTCTTTCTAAGCTAACAAAATGACAGTCTTTGAATGGGAACTTGTAAAACCCTGCTGTGTAGCTGAGATGTGTCAGCACTTTGGGTATTTTCTTCAAAACCAGCTCAGAATTTTGAACTGGAGATCCTCAGAGAACTGATAAGGAGCACTTTGTCTAATGATACTTCTGGTTTGCCGTGGCCTCCACCTCATCAGTTTCATGATTCTGCACTTGTGTGTGGCTTTCATTTGATTGTTTTCCTGCTTTGCATGCTCTGAGCCCTGAGGTCACGCAGTTACACGGAACACATGACTTTTTGCGCAGATATTGTTACACTGAACCAGTGTTAAAACAAAAACAGTGAGTGTGTTAAAACAAAACCGGGAGTTTCCTTTACAGAAGTGACAGGGCAGATGGAAATCTTAGCAGGACTCAAACGTCTTTAAAAGCCCTCTCGACCACATTAGTTTGCCCCTTTGCACACCTCCACTTTGGGTTTCTGCCATCAGTCTGCCTCCTTTCTGACTTATGTCGAAATTACGGGTAACATAAATAGAGGCCCCTCTGAATTGATTGCTCGCTTGTCTTTTGCTCTTGCAGTGGAAGGTGAATTCCCCCACCCTAACACGCCTGGCTGTTGGTCAGACGCTGATGATTAACCAGCTGATAGATATGGAGTGGAAGTTTGGAGGTAATAGAGCTAAAACATGAACTGAATGGATTGGGAAACTCGACAGCAGCTCTCAGCTAAATAACTTTTTATTTCACAGTTTAGCTAACAGATTGTCTCCCTTCTCTTCTTTCTGACTCACAGTGACTGCTGGGAGCAGTGAACTGGAAAAAGTGGGGAGTATCTTCTTACAGGTAAATCTCCTACATCAGAGAGTTCAGGTTGTAGTGCCGTTAAAGAACAAGCTGCGACCGGGCACGCGGGAAGCACTGGCTGTGAGAGGAACTAGAGGAATGCTAGATCTCATAGGAACAAGATCTGAAACAGTGCATCTGCTTCAGTCTTCTGTGTGCAACTGCCAGCAGACAACAAGCACGCTGCTATTTGCTTCTCTTCTGAAGGCATCACGTATCACAGAAGCGTAGCCCACTCTGAAAAGCTGTTCAAAAAGCTCAATCTAGCAAAGGTCACACTCTCTCAGGGAGGGAGGGGAAATGTGATCGTTTATAAGGGCTTCCAGAGATCCTCGCAGTGCCTAAGGAATCTATTCCTACAGTGACACTTCCCAAAAAGCCTGTCAAAGACATGCATGCTTTGCAGCAGTCTGTCCATCTGAAACTCGCAGCGCACTCCTGTACTTCTGCGTTTCCGTGGTGCTCGGAATACCGGTCTCTCTAAACTAAAATACCTCTGCTTTTTCTTCCCCCAGCTGAAGCTGGTGATTAAAAAAGGGAGCCAAACGGAAAACGTGTATATAGGTGAGTTAACAGCTCTGGAACAGAAGCGTTTGAGTTTGTGAAAGCAGAACAGCAGCTCAGAACTCCGAGCATTGCTGGAGGTTGGGGAGCTTTGGGCGCAGACCCAGCAGGGGTCAGTGCTAGAGCATCGATGGTGGATGCTGCGGCTGCTCCTGCCCTGGCCTCTCCCCACCACAGTCACTCTGGAAGTATTTAGGAACACGGACTGCTGGGCAGTCTTCACATCTTTGTGTAAGTAAATATAGATGTGCTGTGGAGCTGTGAAAAGCAGTCAGAGCAGCGCGGCAGACAAAGAAACAACTCCCAAGCGTTGGTTGCTGTTAGGAGAATCCTAGCCCGGAACGCCGCGCAGTGCAGCGTAGTGTAAAGAAACAGCTGCCGAGGTCCACAGTGTCAAATCCTGCCTGGCTTAGGTGAATGCAGGTTGCTCTGTGGTAGCACCAGAATGGCTCTTCCAATGTAACCTGAAATCTAAGACTGTGATGGTGCTTTTTTCTGCAGAGTTAACTTTGCCCCAGTTCTACAGTTTCCTGCATGAAATGGAACGGGTCAAAACCAGCCTGGAAAGCTTCAGCTGAAACCGCATGGGCCTGAACCAACACCTGTCCAGGATGTTTAATTTCTCCTTGTGGGCCTGCAGATCTGCTTTCCCAGCGACTCTGGCACCCTGGTGAGAAAAGACAAGGCTGTGCAACAAGCAGTGGTGTCACGGCCCAGAAAGACCCGTCAATCCTTCAGAACCTGAAACTTTGGCAAGTGTTTTGAAGCAGCTACAAGACCACTTACCTCTTTTTTTATATCTATCTATACCATTATGAGAAATTATGGTCAGAAATTTGTGGATGCTTGTATTAAAGTAACAAAGAAATAAACCCATTCCCATCCTGCTCTGTTTGTATCAGAATTTGATTTTGTGAGAAAAAGAAGCAGAAGCAAAGAATCATTTTCAAATTTGAAAGAATTAAGCAGAGAGGATGAGGGAGGGAAGCAAGTAGAGCATCTAACCTGCTGCATCACTTAGTGCTCACTCCCAAGCCTCTCACTTCTCTCGCATTTAGAAATGGAGTGGTGACATCCTTCCCAATCATGTCTCACTATGGAAAAGTATCTCAGCAGTAGATGATTTTAAGTGTTAAACAACCAAACAGGTGCCTCCATGCACAGGGGATAAACCTCTCAGGGCGGTGACTAGATTGTGCTGGGCCACAGTGAGCAGCTCTTTAATCTGCAGTTTGTGTGACGTGGCACAGGTAGATCCAGCCCGTTTCCTCAACATACGTCCCAACCCCGTGAAGCGCCATTAGCTTGGCTCTTCAGCTGTCTAACAGCGAGGATGAGATCTTCATCAGGAAGCAGAGAGGTGCCCCAGACCTGCTACGGGGACAGTGGAAGACGGTCAGATGTTCTGTTCACTGCGGTTCCTCCCGTGTCCAGACCCTTTAATTGTCTGGCGCCTCTGGGCAGCCCGAGCTCGCTGT
Source organism: Psophia crepitans (assembly GCA_013399095.1). NCBI lineage: Eukaryota > Metazoa > Chordata > Aves > Gruiformes > Psophiidae > Psophia > Psophia crepitans. Next base: position 363,972 of record VWZZ01001032.1, read on the forward strand.
AGCCTCCTCCCGTGGCACAAAGCTGAGCAAAGCTCTCTCGTACAGCTCCTCCACTGGGATTTCCTGAGACACCTCCATGTCCCTGACATACTCAGCGGTGACAGTGGAGGGAATAAACCGCAGCACTGAGGAAGATCCCAGTTAAATACTCTCCATTTCCAGCCTACCCCTGAAATATTTCACTGTCCTGTGGCATCCTGCAAGTCTGCTGTGGGACAAGCAGCACTGCAGCTCCCTGCGCGGGCATCTGCTTCCAGTTAAAGCCATGCACACAAAGCCAGTTTCTATGAGAAAGGCGTCACAAAGCTCCCTGCAACTCACAGCTTTACCCGCAGGTTTTCAGCTTGCGGAAAACCCAGCGTTTTTCTGCACTGCATTTTATCTGGCCCTGCGCGAGGGTCTAGAACTGATAACGAGTACAGGCTGAACCCTGTGTTTGGGAAACAGCTCGGGGAATCCTGCTGGCAGGCTTGGGGACGGTATTTACGTATTTATTTTCCCACATAGCAGGCCATTCACAAGCATTTCAAGCTTTGTCACATGATTACGATAAATTTAAAAGAAAAAAAAACACAAATCCTTTGAAATAATGCTCTGCAGAGTATTCCATCTCCTTTTTGGTGGCAAGAAAAGCTATTTCAAGGCGGAAGAAGAGGTCCAAAGGGCTGCTTTCTCAAGACAAAAGGTATTTTTTTGCTGTACATTTTCTGCTGCCTGTTTCTCCTCACCCTCCCAGCACCAGGACGGCACCACTCAGCTCTGTCTGGTTACAGCGGGAGGTGGGCCACGGTGGTGCTGCAGAAGCTGCCAGGCTCAGTTGTGGGTCAGGAATCCGCTGCCCCCTGCCCCGTTGGGATTAAGTCTCTCGGGGCTGACGCACGCCACGGCCCGCTGACCCCAAGTACAGGGGTCACCTCCATGCTGCTCCCCAATCCCCACGGGCATCTCTGATCAGCGGCATTAGAGAGCAGTGCCGCCGGGATGCGGCGTGACCTTCGTGCTACCACCAGCGCTCCCCGGTACCCCGGGAGCACCCTTTCATCCACGCGCTTGGCTGTGCGTGAGCCGAGCTGGCAGGGAAGGAGCCGGCTCCGGCAGCACCAGCACAGAGCGACACCAACGGCGGGGAACACGGGTTGCCCTTCCGATCGGGCTGGCCAGGGGTAGCACGGCGCTGGGAAACACAGCGGGACAGCCATACCCTTCCTGTCCAGCATGGCTCCGGCTCTGCTGCCGGCACATGGGCGATGGCGAACAGCCGGGCCCCTGCACCGGGACTCAGCTGGCAGCGAGCAGAGCCTGACGCAGCCACGGGGAGAGCCGAGCGGGGCCGAGCTGCAGCTGGGAGGGAAGGGGCTGCCGCAGTGCCCGTTTTGCCCAGGTTTCCGGGCGGCCCCGCGCTGCTCGGCACACGCTGCCTCTTCCGGCTGCCCGTCAAGCCCAGCCAGCCGAGAGCTAATCTCCACAGGACAGCGGGCGCAGGGGAAACAGGGGCCTCTTACAGCTTGGGGTGAAGCTAACTGTACTCCTGCAGCGGTTTGCCTTTTGTGGCCCATTTCCTCTGGGGCGGCCATGCCACAGCCCCCCCCATGCTGTTTCTGCCCAGGCCCCTGCTGGGGGAGGGACGACACACGTGGGCCCTCCAAGCACAGCCCTGAGTGCAAGGGCTGCAGCGGGGCAGGGGTGGCTCAGCCATGTCAAAGCTGCAGCACAGTCACTCCCCCACATTCAGATGCTTGTGCGGTCCTGCCCGCCGCAGGGGGGACTCTGCTGCCTTGGGGAGCACCGTATTGCACCCTGGATTGGCTAGCAGTCTCTCCTGAACCAGTGGGACGGCAGAACAGCCCCCAGAGCTGGGCTGCAACGGGCCCCGTGCTCCTGTGCATGCAGGCATCCCCCACACTCATCCCTGCCAGCCTCCCGAGAAGCTGCACTGGAGCAGCCGGGGGCTGTGCTCATGGGGTCTGTCGCTTCCCGACACCGATTCAATGCAGTTGTGATTCTCAACCATGGCAGACGCTAATGACCGAGGGAGCCAGGATGTTTTCAGATGCAGCATCTTCTCCCCACTGGAAATGCCGATGCCGTTCCCTTCACATGTGAAGGAGCCCTCCAAACCCCAAGAACAAAAGCCTCAGCAGCGCCCGCTGCCCTCCCCCTGCTCGGAGGTGGCGGAGCAGACGCAGGCTCTGCTTCCGCTCCCACCTCGAGCCCGTGGGGAAGGAAGGAACCGGGGCTTGCTGTCTGCTCTGCCTGACCTTGAGCAGGTCATGCGGGAACCAGCAGAGCTCCCGTGGGAACCCCGTGCTTTTGCAAACCAGGAGCCACTCCATGCCGAGGGCTTTGAAAGCTTAGTCTTTATCCCTGTCCCAGTTTTCCTGTTCACAAAACAGGGCAACAAATTTCAGATTTGGCCAACAGCTGGGAACAAGCCTTGGCAGGTGAGACAAGCTGGGGAGAAGAACCAGCAGGCCATGGCCCTACCAGCAGCCTGGCGGCGAGCCTCACGTCAAGCAAAGCCCGCAGCTTGCGGCAAGGGCACAGCAACGCATGCAAGTGCTCAGACCTAGCCTGGCTGAACGCCAGCCCTGGGGAAAGGAAAAGGTGTTGCCTCCATGTTGGTGATAGTCCCATACAGCAGCATGGCTGATAAAGTCAGTCCTGCCCCCCCTCACCCTACGCTATTCCCCTCCCCAATTCCTCCAGGTTTTGGAATGGTGCAGCACCCAGGCTGTCAGCTGGCAAAAACACCAGCTGCAAATTGTAGCTCCCAAAATCGCTTTGTCTGGCTGTGAACAGCGGTCCTGAGTGCATAGAAGGTCCCAGGGCGGTGCCATGTGAGTCCCTGGGGACAGGGACCTGCAAGGGGCTACCCGTGGCTCCCATAACCCATGATCCAGGGAGAGGCCTTTGGCATTTCCCTCCCCTACCAGGAGCAGACAGGTAAGCGCTGCGCTCAGTGCAGCACCACGCTGCTGCTGAGGATGAGCCCTCAGCCGACCTTGGGATGGGCTTCTCCTGCGCCTGCCCTGCTCCGGATGGGCAGGGATGCATCCCGCCCTGCCTGCGAAACTGAGCTTCTGCCTCCCGTTCTTGCAGGAGGGGTGTGGGGAAAAAACCCCAATGGTGTCCAAGGCAGTGGAAATATTCCTAGCATGTCCTCTTCTCCTAAGCCTTGCCATCTCTCTAGGCATTTCTTTGTCCAGGCACACTGGGAACAATTGGGGTTGCTCAGCCAGACCACAGGCTGTCGATCAGCAGAGCAAATGAATGCTCAGGCATAAGGAACCCATCTTCTCCCACAGCACGCGGAGGTGGCCACCAGAAACGGGGCCTGTGGCACAACAGCACAGGCAGCAAACAATTCCCAGCACTGATGCCAGTACCAGCCCCGAGGATGGTGGGAGCTCACCAGCCCATCTGAGAAACAGCCTACCAGGAGGGGATCACCAGGCTCCCCCAGGCCCCACCGCGGGGCTGGGGGCTGTGTGGTTGGCACAACGCAGGCGCCCTCACGGCTGGTGCAGAGGTCCCTGTGTACACCCACCTTGCCAGCCCTGACCCTAGACCCGCGCACCCACTCTGTAGGCAGCTGAAGAGATACCAAGTCTTGGGGACCATTTCAGAGCCCAGACCAGAGCAGAGCCCCCGAGATGTAGGGTGGGGGCTTGGCCTGCCCCTCACAGCACCCAGCACCCTCCCACGGGGCAGCTCTATCTGGGACTGATTGCAACTGCTTCCCTTGCAGGCACAGCTTCATTGCCAGCACCCAGACCTGCCACGACAAACCTGTGTCCCATCTCAAACAGCCTGGTCCAGCTGCTCCCTCCGTAACACCCCATGCAGCCGCAGGCTCACGCATGGCGGGGGGAGCACCCTGCCAGCAGTCCACCGAGGCAGCTCAGCTACCATTTCCCAGCGCTCCCCTGCAGTGCACAGCTCCATTTTATAGGGCTGCTCTGTCCCAGGGGCATTGCTGCTGCAGCACAGCCACTAACGAGGTTATCCCCGACCAGCCACCGAGTTCACCGTGGAAGGAGAGGGAGAGCAGGGTTAACCCTTGTGCTCCTGACACATCCTACAGCACTGGGGAATATCTTTGTTTGAATGCACGCTCTTAACAAGTCCCAGTGGTGATCGGCTGCTGCAAACACCAGGCAAGGAACCCCCATGCCATCCCTATGGTGGCCTTCGCACCACAGCATGCCCCCTCTGAGAGCATCCTCCACATCCATAACAGGCAGTGCTGAGCCCCAAGGCGGTGCCAGCCCTTGTGCACGGTGCCCTCAGGACAGCTTTTGGGGCAGCAGCCTGAGGAAGGACTGCGTGTGTCCCCAGCGGCAGCCGAGCCCAAATCCATCCCCACGCGTTGTTTCACACCAGCGGGTGGGACGCCAATAACCCATGGGATGCCAATAACCCGTGGGACGCCAACAACCCGTGGGACGCCGCCAGCCTGCAGCCAGGACGGGCTGCTTGCCCGAGGCTGCTGGCAGCACCGCTGCCCCCAGGCACCTCAGTGCTGCTCGTGTTTCTGTGCAGGGATTTGGGGGCTACAAGCAAGGTCAAGCGCCCTTCCCCTGATGAGGACCCTGCCTCACACCACCACCGGCGCAGTCAGTGTTCCCCAGGGAGCGCCAGCCGGGGCAGCTCCGTTTTCCCGGCTCAGCAGCCCCGCGGGGCAGTTTTTGGAGTGGGGGTCCGCAGTCTGGGCCCCTCGTTTCCTCCACGCATCGCATCGCTGCTGAGCCCCCGCAAACTCACGGCACCGCCGGGAGCCGGGCCCCGCCCCCCCCGCCGCCCGCAGAGCGGAGCAGCAGAGGGCGCCAGAGCACCGCGCAGCGCGCGGCTCCG
>VWZZ01001032.1:373059-385237 GCA_013399095.1 Psophia crepitans
CTGCCTGCCCTACCTGCCCGCCGCCCCTCCCGGCCCTCCCCGGGGCCGCTGGCTGCCGCGCAGCCCGGAGCTGCCCTGCTCTCCTCCTCCTCCTCCTCCTCCTGCGGGCGCTGGCAGCGGCGTGCACAGCCCCGTCTAATCTCACGGGTATAAAATCCACTCTGCGGCTTTTGCCGTGGAGGAGACGGAGCGGTTCCCGAGCGGCGCTGGGCTGCGGGTCGGAGGGGCCGGGGAACCGCACGGCAGGAAGGAGGGAGATGCTCTCCGGCGGTTATTACCCGGCCGAACCTTCCCCGCATGCTGCAGCCATAGCAACAGCGCTGGGCTGTCCCAGCCCGAGCCTGCAGTGCAATAAAAGGAGAGAGAGGGACGCAGGGAAAGAAAGAGCCGCGCGTTGCGCTGGGCAATCTCCTAAGGGGTTGGCACAAACAAACAGCAACTGGAAGCAACTGGAGCCAATCCCCCAGCTCCCTTTGTAATGCTTTCTGACACACATTCCCTCTCCATGGCTGACTTTGCAAGTTTCCCCATCCTCTCCCCTCCTCGCACGGCTTCTTTTCACGCGACTGAATTATACACGAGAGGAGGGACATGCTGGAAATTCTGGTGAAAAAATAAAAGCGTGCAGGTTTGTGCAGGCGGCTGCAGCCTGGTCACCTCCGGGACTCCTCCTGCGAGCGAACAGGGACAGGACCTGGTCCCAGGTCAGTAGCACCAGAGCCCGTGAATTTTGAAACCACCAAGGAAAAAAGCTTTTCCTGCAGAGAGCAGGAGAGCCGCGGAGCGCAGCCCGGGGTTGTGCCTGCGGTGAGCGCGCGGTGGGTGCCGGGACCACATGAGTGGTGGCTGCTGTCCCAGCATGCAGAACCCCTTGGGGACAGAAGAGGATGCATTCACTTCCCTGGAGAAATGTGTTGTTTAGGGGCCAGTAAAAAATATGCAAATCTGGCAGGGCTGGGCCTCTGATCCTCTAAGGCAGCCTTCCTCCCCCATCTCTAGTGCAGCGGGAGCGAGCTGAGCCCTGAGCAGCAGAGGGAAGGGAAAGGCAGGGCCAGAGGGAGCGCGGGGGTGGCGGGGCAGCTGTAGGCTGGGATTTGGGATGCCATGGAGCAGTATGGGGAGATGTGCGCGGGATAGCGGCTCTCCAAGACAGCAGACATGCGGAGAAGGTTCCTGCTCCCCGCAAGCCCGGGTGGGTGGAGCGTGCTGTCACTTTTTGGTGCTGGGCAAGCCCGGCATCTCTGTCGCAGAATTGCTGCCTGTGCTCTGATGAGTCACTAACAGCACTGCCACGTTTTCCTCCTACCAGGCAGCGTCCTGTTGCGGGTCGGTCATGCTCCACACCGGGATGCTCCTGCACACGCGGTGCTGGTTCAGCTCCAGAGCCACGTGGGTGGGTTATTCCCCTGCAGCGACTCTCCAGGGAAACACCTCTGGAGCCAAGGGCTGCGCAGGGATGAGGACTCTGACCTGCAGCTCAGGCGAGATGTGGAGTGCCCGGCTCAGGCAGCGATCCCATGGGATATGGGCATGTTCCTGTGCCTGCGTCCCACCTCCTCTGCCAGACAATGAAACACTGCCCTCCTTCCCAAGTCGCAGCAGAACAAATAAAGCAAGCGCCATATGGTGCCAAGACACGTTGGAAATGGGGCCAAGCCCAGGAGGTAGGGGAGATGGCAAGCCTCCATCCCCACACCAGTCCCCATCTCAAGCTCCAGGCCAGGACTGGCCTTGGGGGAGCACTGCACCCGCTCCTCCTCCCCCTGCAGCCACTGCCCCACTCCTCAGGCCACCCGGCTCTGCATTTCAGCCATGGCTTTGCAGTGACTCACTTGCCCTCTTCCCTGCCTGCAGTCTTAGGGAGCATGGAAACCAAAGCAGTCCCCAAGAACCCTTCTTTCTCTAAGCACTGGGCTGAGGACCCGGGAATCACCGCTGGACTGGCACTGGGGCACTGTCAGGAGACAACACCCTGCACCCTGCCATGGGACAGTGCACGTCCTCCTACCCTTTCCCCAGAAATACAAATAAGAGCGGCAGCTGCAGACAATTTGTCCCCTAGAGCCCCTGCAGCCCTGGAGCTGGAGGAGAAGCTTCCCATAGCTCCAGGGCAGCACAGGCACAGAACCCTCCTGGGAGCAAAAGTGGCATTGTCTTGCTGGCTGCCACAGAGATCTTCTTGCCTGGACACACTGCCAAAGACTTGCAGTTCATGGCTGTTCCGTGTGTTTTCAGGCAAGTCACCTCCAAGCACAGGCACCTAGAAGTGAGATACCTCCACGCAGAGCTGGGCATCCCCAGATCTGGATTTTCAGAGCTGCTGAGCACCTGCAATTCCCCTGCAGTCAGCTCCCTGGAGCAGATGCGCATCCCCCCCAGCACCAAGCCTGCCCTGGCTGCCTGAGGCTGTGGCCCGATCCAGGGTAGCAGATCCCAGAACCTCCTCAGGGGCTGAATGTGATGAGGTCCTGCAGGAAGAAGGGCTTCAGGAGCCCCCCAAACTCTAACAGACTTTTTGCAGGTTTAGCACACAGATGCCACCCTCGGCCATGCCAGCGTGGTACATACCTGCCCTGCCACCCTCATTTGCCCCATTCCCTCTGCAAGAGCCTCAAAGAAGGAAGCGCTTGGCTCTGCCCTCCAGGCTGACTGAATCAAAATCAGGATCTCTTGAAGGCTTTGTAGCCATGGGGCTCAGCTCTATCACTTGCTAATGTAAGCTGATCATTTGTACCTGAGTCATGCCATGAGAATCAAGTAAGTTGTGCAAGCAAAGGAGTTTATTGAATCATACACAAAAATGTAGGGATGATAAGGATCAAACAGGACCCGGAGCAGCCCACAGTTCTCTCGTTGCCATCCTCCTTCCTCCTTTAAAGAGGCAGCTCTGCCTGGTGGAGAGTCCCACTGCCCTGGGCCCGGTCCCTACCTGCCCCCAGCCTCCAGCAAGGCACTCATCCTCTGGAAATGCTCCGCACCGACTGGTGCTTGCAGGGTGCTCTGCAGATGCAAAGTGCTGTATGAAAATGTTCTGTGTTATTATTTATTGTCAGTGTTATAGATAACGGGAAAAGCAAGAGGCAGCTTTGTCCTGCGCAGCCTACCCAGGCTTCTGCGGAGGGAACACGGCCCCGGTGGAGGGTCCCAGCTGCGATGCTGTTTGCTGGCCAGCAGCTCTGGAAGTCTGTGCTGATCGTGGTCCCAGCTCCACTCAGACTTCCTACCCCACCGTGTATCAATAAACAGAAAAAAAAAGTACAATGAATCCATCGAAGTTCATAGTTAAGCAGAGTACAGCAGTGTCTGGTCAGAAGGGGGACTTCTGTTTTATTTTTCACACAATTAATTCAGAGGTAGGAACTGGCTGAAACAAGGACAATCCACAGGACACAGGGCTGATCTGGATTTTTGAACACCCCCAGGGTTAGATCCAGGGCAGGGTTAAATGCCAGCACGCAAAAGAACAGCAGCACCACCAGGAACAAAGGGGACGTGGGTGTCGCAGGCAGGCGTTGGTCGCACAGGCTGACTCCTAGGAGCAGAGGAAGGAGTCGCGGGGAGGTAGAGGGTGAGGGCACGCCACATCCCCGCAGACCGGCACCACTGGGAAAGGATGTGCAGCCACAGGGTGAGGCCGAGGATCCCGGGTGGATCACCAGCCGACAGCGTACAGCAGGCTCCACCAGCGCTGCTCCAGGGACCAGCACGGAGGCTCACCCTGCCGAGCAGCTGCCCACCTTCCCCCAGCGGTGCCTGTCCCGGGGGAACTTACCGGCCGGTCACGGCGCTGGCGCCATGGCTGCATGCACAGGATGGTGCCTGGGTGCTGCAGGGGCGAGCAGTGTGCACAGCGTGATCCAGCAAGTCACTGAGCTGCAGGCAGTGGCAGCGCAGGCAGGGAGTCCAGGCAGCCCTGCTGGCAGCAGCCACGGCTGCAAGCAGCAGCCTAATGGGGAGGGAGAAGCCGGGCAAGCCCAGCGTCCATGCCATGATCCAGGAGCGTGCAGCTTCCGAAGCCCCTGCCTGGTGCAGACGGCCCCGAAGGAGACAGGATTAGCACCAAGGGATGCGCACGCCCCAGCGCTGCACCGGACAGATCCTGCGCATCAGCAGACAGGCCTGGGGCCTGTGCCTGGCAGGAGGTATCACAGGATGGGGCCCAGAGCAATCTGTTCGGATAGAAGTGGGTGGTTAATGGAAACGGGAGAACAACTCCCCTGTAGCTCCAAAGCGGGGCGTTATCAGCGAGCAGAGCTCTAACAAGCCACAGAGAAGGCTGGAGCCCTCTGTGCCATTTCATCGCTGCTGCTCTGCGTCGGATTTCCCAGGAGCCCTGCAGCCTCGGCCTCATTAATTATGCAAATGAAAAGGTGTTGCCAACGCGCCATCCCTAGGTAGGATCCCTGTGGCTGAAGTTGCGCCCCGAACGGCAGCCGCTCCCCCTGCGTTTGGGCAGGGAGGGTCCGGGAGCACATCAGGCAGGATGGATGTTTGCAATAATTATCCAGTCATCCCCTTCAAGTGTACTGCAGCCATAGCAACAGACAGATGTTCTGTCCCAGCCAGAGTCCGCAGTGAGCTGGGGAGAGAAGCACAAAAATTAACCCGTTCAGCCCCAGGACAACACAGATTCTGCTTTATTCTGGGACCAGACCAGACTCCAACATCCCCAAGAAAATTCTAGGAAATCAGGTGAAAAACTAACCATATCCCCCTCGAATAAAATCAACAGCAATTGCCTCAGTGCTCCCTCAGCCACTGCCTGACACAAGAAGTTGAACGAAGGAAGCAGCATCCTGCAGGCTGGTGACCCGGCTGAGCCGGGTGCTCCAGTGCCTTTGGACCCGCTACGGGTAAGGAGCCCTGCTCGTGCTCAGCGTCTCTCGGGGCGATGCTGGAGGTGAGACTCTCCATGTCTGGTGGTAACGAGCGTTTGGAGATGTATGGGAGCAGGAACCCAGTCAGGGATGACCACAAGCAGCACGGTGTCTGCGGTCAGCACCCACACAGCAGCCACAGCACAGGCCACGCTGGGCACCCAGCTGGGCAGGGAAGGGGACAGATGAGCCATGTGGACGAGCATCCACTGCTGAGTTAACGGCTGTGTCAAAGCCTTTAAAGTATTAGGAGGTGGGATACAGCCAGACCAAAAAATAGCCAACATTTCATTATCCCGCTGCTGCACGGGTTTCCAGGGTTCAGTACGAGTCCATTAAATCCCACCGAGAAATATCACCAGAAGGGCTCTGGCACCCACCAGCACACTGAAAAATTAAAACCAGCTTCTCCTGGGGGCCCCGATGAGCAGGCAGCCCTCCCCAGGCACAAGGCGATGCCTTTAAGCACTAGCATTTAAATATTTTCAGCTAAAGGCCAGGCCCCCACCTCGCAGTTCCCTTCTGAAAGGATGAAAGCTGCCCACCCCAGCCTCTCCCCTCCCATGCCAGCTGTGCCCAAAGGTCCCGCAGAGGCAGCGGGGATTCCTCAGAGCCCAAAGCAATCCCCTGACCTCAGAACAGCGTAAACGGGCTCATAGGAATGCCCCATCCAGATGTTTGCAGCTGCAGTTGCTGCTGAAGTGCGCCCATGGTGAGGATTTCAAAGGAGGACGGTGAGACCGGGGGAGGACAGCACAAGCAGATGTGCCTGGAGGGACGGATTACACCTGGAGGGAAGGAGAAAACCCTCCTCTTGGCTGGCGGAGCAAGGCATCCCAGTGCCCTGCACATCAGCGCAAGTGTGAGAGGTCACAGAAATACAGTTTCACTTCCCAAACTGTAAGACTATTTTTGGTTCGTATTACTTCCCTTCTTGTCCTCTGCCACACAGACAATGAGAACTCCAGCTTGCAGAGGGCATCCCGTCTCCCCAAGACTTGCCTGGTGACAGCTTGTACCACGTCAGCACAGCCTATCCTGGAAAGCTGTGCTTGCCCGGTTGGGTTTTTTTCTTCTTTCTCCCGAAGCCAAAAAGCAGAGCAGGGTACATTTGCTGATCTTGAAACTGAGGGAGATGTGGCATCATGTGCAGTCACAGAAGATGTGGGCAGGTGCCATCAGACTTCCCCACGCAGCTCTGGAAATGTAGCTCAGTCCTGATCTGCAGCTCCCTGGCTGTGCCTGTCCCGGGCTCCCACACAGCCCTGGCAGCTGGTGGGTATTTCGGTCCCCACCACAGCGCTCAGGCTGCTGCACTCCTCCTGTGGTTCTTCCCCCCAGCACATCCATGGAGCATTCACACGGTTTGATTCCCAACCCTCTGAAGCCATGCTGGAGACAGAATAAGAAGGTGAGGAAAATGTCTATTATTTCCACAAATCCCCACTCAATTTGTAACTCCAGCTCCTCCGCTTGTGTCAGTCCCAGGCCTCCCCCGAGTGAAAGCCACACCAAATAATGTTTGGACAGAAATCCAATAGGCTCCAGAAGGAATTCATGCTCTTTGCTGACTACCCTTAGCTGCTTTGACTTATTATCTGACCTGGATCTAAATTAGGTTTTGATTTAAGTCAAGAATAATTCTACTTGGAAAAAATCTCATTGTTTAGGTTCAGAGTTAGGAAAAACTACAGGAGAATTAAAGCTGATTTCTCACTTTGGGGTCAGAGACCCCGAAGGGACCTTCGACAGTGCCCAGTGCTCCGCTGCGAAGGCAGTGTCACGTCATTCACAACCTGACCAAGCTCCGTTTCCGCAGTGGCCAAGTTCTCTCCCCAGTTCTCCTCTGCGATCGCTCCTGTAGAGACTGATGGCACTGATGCTTGGCTAGCACCTCCTCATTTCAGGAGTGGGTCCATTTATTCTTACTCGTTCTCATGCCAAGGTGGTGCCGTGGCTTAGTCCATGTCCCGCCCTGGTGGGATACCTCCCCCATATCTCTTGATTGTCCACAAATGCATTTTCTCTCAGCATCCATCACTGAGCCAAGTCATCTCTGTAAGACTCTCTCCTTTCTCCTGAATAGTCCAAAAAACTCTGTCTGCACTAATTTCAGGTGAAATTCTCTCAATATGGATAACTAGAACCAGACAACAGTACAGAGCTTCACCAGAGCCTTTATATTTCTCTGTACCTCTCTTGAAATGACTCTTCCAAGTCAGCTTGAGATTGTTCCCCTTTCTCTTGACTGCATCCCGTTTGTGGATCACAGCTCTCCCGTTGGTGGATCACAGCTCTCCTGTTGGTGGATCACAGCTCTCCTGTTGGTGGATCACAGCTCTCCCATCCAGCCTTGGATGGGTGAAAGTCTCAGACGCAGACTGAGACACGCGAGCTTCTCTTTGGTTTTGATGGAAAGAATAAGGTAGCTCCAGTGAGCGATTCATCTCTCTCCATGATAAGCGTTTAAAGCACGGGGATGAATGGTTTCTGAAGGTGCTCATCACTGCGCACTGACTATAGAGGCAGTCGAGACACCCAGGTAACACTGGCTGTCCAGCCTTTGAATGTCTGAAGTTACAAGAGCCAAAGACTCATCCATAGCGATCCCATCAGTACCTCAACATTTCTCTGTCCTTCCCCAAGGAAGCGCTCCCAGCTGCCAGCAGAACTGATGGTTTTTATCTCCTGAGCTCACTTTGCGCTGCTCGGTACCAGGCTACGTCCCCCGATGGGTTTAGTTCCCCCCCTACCCACCCCTCTGCCTGCCTCTCTTATCCCACCCACCAGCACTCAGGGGTATTTGGTAAATGGTTCCAGTTTGGGTCCAACTCAAATATGAATCCAGACGCTGACCAATAAAACCAGCGTAGCTGGGGGCTGCCAGGCACGTCGCCTCCTCCAGCTGGGATCTGTGGGGCACTTGCTGCTGGCCTGCCATACAGGGCTTTTTGCTTGATTTTTGGCTGCCCTCATTTCCAGCTGATGAATTGCATTTGAAACAGCTTTGAGGAGAAGGGTACTTTCCAGTTATCACTTTCCCATGTAAGCTGTAAATGTAACTGAGGGGGGTGTCCAGGGTGACGGCTGGGAAGTGTCCACCGCTGCCACCCCTTCGTCAGCAGACAGCCCCTATCAGGGTGGATCGGAGAGTCCCTGGCACCATCCCACAGAGCCTGTGGGGGGGTCACCGCTCCCACTTGACCCAGACCCAGCTCTCCCACTGCCCTGCCCCACCGAGGCACGAGCAGAAGGAGCAGGCGCCTGGAGCAGAGGTTGGGGGCAGAGGCTGAGTCGCCGCGCTCCTGGTGCTGGGCGCACGGCGAGGATTGACTGCTGTCGCTGCTGAACAGGACGGCTGTGGGAAATACAGGGAACGGAGGAACGTGGCCGAGCTGAATCCGTCCCTCCAGACTGCTGTGCTGCCCCTGCCCTGATAAGCATCAGACACTTCAAAGGAAGGCCCGAGTGCTGCAGCGAAAAACTGGGGAAGGAAATATCCTCAAAGGAAGCATCTTTCTCACTCCTGACCATCAGTTTGAGACCTACCTCTCAAGCATGAGCGCTTATCTCACCCTTAAATCTGCACCTTCCCAGGTGTTTCTCCTCCCAACAGGCACCCAGTCCTTTTGCATATACAAACACTCTCTGTGGTGATAAATTCCACCGGTTAACTATCGGATGGGTAAAAATTTTCTGGTTTTATCAGTCTGGATGACTCATATTTCTGCTGATCATCCCTCTTTCTTGTATCTGGAGAGGGGACCTCTGCGCACACACCAGGCACCTTCTCTGGACACTCACCATGCTGCTGAGGCATCACAGCCTTCCCTCTTCAGCTCCCATCTCAGCTAAGCTGCCCCGATCTTTCTAATCAAGTATTTTCTAGATATTACAATCGCTAGTTCCTGATTTCCTTGTTTTTATGTATGTGAGAGAATAACCACAAGCCAATACAATAGTCCAGGGTCTGGGGTACCCCTACCTGAAAAAAATGTTACAGAGAACTAATGTCTAGTTTACATTTGTTGGCAGTTACTAAGAACAACTTTTATTTATATAGTATAAATAGCAATGGACCTGGAGTTATCAAGTGTTTGTCTATAAAAAAGCCTGCAGCAGACACCCAGTGCTGAACACAACCCAGTATCGCTGTCATCCAGAACCGACAGTTTAAGGTCCAGTGCCACCAAACACCTCCACCTTTTTTTTTTTGCCCTATCTTTAAGGACAGGAGTGGCCTCAGTATCATGCATTATAATCTGGCATGTCATGAGGTTGCTCATGCAGTGCAAGCTAAACCCTTGTTGAATCCGTGCTGGGTTGGGACCTAAAATATTGATCTGATCACTCAGCCCATGTGTGAGTGGTCTTCCCAAAATCCTCATTCAGAGGATAAGAGTTCTTGGTTTGGCTGGCCTTGCCTTCCCAAAGTGGGGAAACTCCTGTACATGCTCTCCAGAGAGTGACCTTCTGTATCACTTTCGTTGTGATAACCCCCAAACCGTCTCAATAGAAAGGCTAAACAGATCTGGGTACTCACATCGAAGAGCGGACAAGATATTTAACTGCAACTATTAACACTTCAAACCAGGTGGAAGACAAGAGAGAAACTTAGCCAAAGGAAAGGCTTGCAGGACACAGCTCGCCACATCTAGAGGACAAGGAACCAAAGACATCAAGCCCAGTGAGTGCTGTACACCGGACTAAGGTCATTCACTGGAAATACTGCAGTTTTCAGCAATTTTCTACAGGGGACAGTCACCGCTGGAGAGAAGACTGCTACAGTCCTTCCCTTCCATCAGCCATGCCTACTATGTGGCTGGAGCAATTGGCTCACCCCATGTCAAGTACGTGTCCACCCAAACAAACTATGAGCAGGCTCAGGGGTCTGTGGCCGATGGACGACCGTGCATGGCCCCTCACTCCCCCCTGAGGCCCCCTTCGCCAGTTCCTTCCCCTTTTCTGGGACAGACTCAGGCCCTTCAGCTGATGTCTTACTCTGCAAAGTGGTGTTCCTGCCAAGGAGGGGTGTCTATTAATTGTTACAGAAAACATAATGCTCATCATTCTGCTTTGCACTGATGGAGCTAATGTTTGATGGTCGTCATGATTTGGTGCTGTTCATGTGAAAATATCCAGGTTCAGTGGACATGCAATCTCCTACCTCAGCTTCATGCCTACGATGGTGCAAGAGGACATTCCCTTTTCAGGGACAGCCCACTGCCATCACACCACCTACGAAGCCTATTCATAGAGTTCTCATAGGAAATCCCACCCAGCCCTATGGACATTCCAGTGCCAGCCGGTTCTGGACACTGAGTTCAGCTGGTCACCACTTCATGCAGTGCAGGCAGGATGCCCATGTCCTGTAGCAAGCTGAGAGCTGAGCCTGAGTTCATGTGCAAAGCCTTTGCAAGAAAGTTGCCCACCAAGCCCCAACTGTGCAGAATATCCTTCTGTTTTCTGCCATTTCCATCCCCCTAACTGCTGCTTGCAGCCGGTCCATGGCTGACTGAGGCTTGAAAGGATGTCCATCTTATTTTTAGTGGTCAGCAAAAATACTGCAATGCTCTAGCAAGTTCCTGTAGGCATCCTGTGTTATGGTTGGGTAGAAAACCCAAAAAGGGGAAGACCACCTGTGCTCCACAAGTCCCTCTCCAACAGTGTCATGTTCAGCCCAGTGCAAACTGGATGGTAACACTGGGAATTTTTTGAGAGGTGTCCAGACATCCAGTGGGGTAGAGAGGATCAACATGATTTACAATAGAGTATTTCAATAATTAATTTCAGTGTCACAGACATCCCGTTTTCACTGTAGCCCCTCTGGCATGGCTAACCCATGGCTCAGGTCCTGCAGCATTCAGTTCCCACCTTGGGGATCTGTTGGATGGGCACAGTAAGGCTGGCACAGGGCAAGGGGCAGTGAAGAAAACTGCCCTCTGTCCAGGGAAGTGCCCTCACTTTCCCCCCTGCTTCCAGCCCCAGGCTTGCAGTACTGTGGATGCCTGTGTGCTGGCTGGCTCCACCACCACCACGCCCTGCACCTCCAGCACCAGCCTCAGACAACTCCCTGACACGTGAAATTCCTCTTCCAGGTTCCCACCGGCTCCTGGCTCCTGCTCCTATGTCCTCACGCCAACTCTACTGCTGCTGACGACCATTGCTGTGCCCCCAACTGGCATGGAGCAGGTGCGTGGCACTGCCGGGTGGTCATGGAGCACACGTATGGCACTGCTGGGAAAGCACAGAACACATACGTGGCACTGCCGGGTGGTCATGGAGCACACGTATGGCACTGCTGGGAAAGCACAGAACACATACGTGGAACTGCCGGGTGGGCATGGAGCACACGTATGGCACTGCTGGGAAAGCACAGAACACATAGGTGGCACTGCCGGCTGGGCATGGAGCACACATGTGGCACCAATGGACAGACCAGGAGCATATGTGTGGCACTGATGGACAGGTCAGGAGCACACATGTGACAGTGCTGAGTGAACACAGAGCACACACGTAGCATTGATGGACAGAGCGGGAGCACATACGTGACACTGCCTGGTGGGCATGGGGCATACACATGGTATTGATGGACAGACTGGGAGCACACGCATGGCATTGCTCGGTGGGCATAGAGCACACGTGGCACCGATGGACAGAGATACATGTGTGGCATTGACGGACAGATCAGGAGCACACACATGGTACTACTGGGTGGGCATGGAGCACACGTGTGGCACTGATGGACAGGCCGGGAACACACATGTAGTACTGCTGGGTGGGCACGTAGCACATGTGTCAGCGATGGACAGAGCAGGAGCACACGTGTGGCACTGCTGGGTGGGCATGGAGCACATACATGGTACCAGTGGGCAGACCAGGAGCACACGCATGGCACCACCAGAAACACGGCACATGCGTGTGACTGCTGGCGAGACACAGAGCCACAGCTGCCGACTGGGACGGGCGGCCCCATCTCGCCCCCCCCCCGGGCCAGCTGTGACCGCCCACCACCAGAGACCGCTCAGAGACGGAGGAGAGGGACCACGGCCCGAGTCCCCCCCCCTCCCCTGCAGTGCCGGGGCTCGGTCACGCCGCGGGACAGCTGCCCGGCCGCAGTCCCCCGCCGCCGCCACCGCCGCCGGGGCGCAGGGAGGATGCTCTCCCGGCTTCTGCCCAGGGAACGGGCGCGGAGGGCGGAGGCGGCAGCGGGGGAGCGGAGCGAAGCACCGGGTCCGGGGTCCGGCCTTTGTTTCCCGCTCCGGGGCTGGCAGAAGAATCGCGGCTGCCCCGGAGCCGAT
>VWZZ01001033.1:0-35515 GCA_013399095.1 Psophia crepitans
GAACCACGACAGAAGAGCATCTGGGAAAGGAAAGAAAAAGGTTTCTACTTTTTAAGTTAGAAGCACATCTGAAGTACTTGATCCTAAATGGCTAAAGAGTATCTTTGGATAATTTTACACTAGGAATTAGAAGGTTTTGAACCATGAGTGGTGCTTTATTTTTTTTTATTAAATTTATCAGCAGATTTAATGAGGACCAGAAGACTTCCTAAGACTCTTTCCAATCCTGTATTCCTGTAAATCCTTTAGTGGTGTATTGAAATGAATTCAAAAGGAGCAGTTTGCTTTTAAAATCTTTAGCCATGCCTTTATATATTGAAATGATCACTCAGAAAACATATACTATTCTATATGATCTAACCCTTAAAAGAGTGAAGAATAAATCACCCTCATTAATCCTGATAGTCCATTATGTCATGAGATGTTGACAAACTTGAAAGGTGGCCTGTGCAAACTGCATGAAGTTCAACAAGGCCAAGTGCAAGGTCCTACACATGGGTTGGCACAATCCCAAGCACAACTACAGGCTGAGCGGAGAATGGATTGACAGCAGCCCTGACGAGAAGGACTTGGGTGTGCTGGTTAATGAAAAACTCAACATGAGCCAGCAGTGTGTGCTGGCAGCCCAGAAAGCCAACCGTGTCCTGGGCTGCATGAGAAATAGGGTGGCCAGTAGGTCAAGGGAGGTGATTCTCCTGCTCTACTCTGCTCTTGTGAGAGCCCACCTGGAGTACTGCATCCAGCTCTGGGGTCCTCAGTACAGGAAAGATGGGGAGCTGCTGGAGCAAGTCCAGAGAAGGGCCACAAAGTTGATCAGAGGGATGGAGCACCTCTCCTATGAGGACAGGCTGAGGGAGTTGGGCTTGTTCAACCTGGAAAAGAGAAGGCTCTGGGGAGACCTAATCATGGCCTTCCAATACCTAAAGAGGACCTACAGAAAAGCTGGCAAGGGGCTATTTCCTAGGGAGTGTAGTGACAGGACAAGGGAGAACAGGTATAAACTAAAAGAGGGGGGATTTAGATTGGACATTAGGAAGAAATTCTTTCCTGTGAGGGTGGTGAGGCACTGGAACAGGTTGCCCAGAGAAGCTGTGGAGGCCCCATCCCTGGAAGTGTTCAAGGCCAGGTTGGATTGGGCTTTGGACAACCTGGTCTAGTGTAGGGTGCCCCTTCCCATAGCAGGGGAGTTGGAACTAGATCCTTGTGGTCCCTTCAAACCCAAACCAGTCTATGAGGAGTCTATGTTACAGCCTCACTGCTACTGCTGTGTAGGCATCGTGTGGTTCTGTGAACATGTTCAAGGGTTTAGTTATTGCCTAAAAGTGTTGAGTTTGACATGTATATTTGTAATAAACAATAGATCCGAACTTGTACTTTCTGTATTTAGCTTGCAGAATATAGAACTTATCTGGAATTAAGCTGGCTTGCACAGCTACAGAGCTCCTACAAACTCTCATTAAACTAAAAACCAGCTAAGCAGTAAGTTAGTTCTGGTAGAAATGAAAGGGATAATACTGAATTACTCAGACTATATCCTGGAGACGTTCTGGGAACTTTGAATTGTAGAGTGCTCTAGAGAATGGGACCACCATTCTCAGTGAAAACTCTAGAGTGAAAATGGCATATACATTATAGAAAACTTAAAGTCAACTGGATAGGGTTTCTTTCTCTGTGCTGTCTTGTACTGAGGTTATGACTGAGTAAAAATATATGTACATATATTTGTTCTAGTAATAATAAGTAACAAACTAAGTGGTTTGTAACTGAAGTGAAGTGCTACTGAAGAACATTACCTATTAGAAAGCTGAGACTTCTGATTTCGTAAAGCGTGAGAAGACTTAAATAACAAGAGAATATGATCAGCATAGGCATTGTAAGCAGCGGTGTACTGTATACAAATACAGCTGTGTGTTACAGCATTGCTGATGATTAGGTGTTCAGTACCAGTAATCATTCAAATGCATATTTTGTACTAGGTAATTCTGAAATTAAGCTGGAAGTCTGAGTCCTTTCCCTGGTTGGCAGTCACAGGAGTTTTCTTCTCTTTTGCTGGAGCACATGAGACAGCATTTTTTATCTCTAGTTAATATCCTTTCTTAATCTTCTTTCAGAGGGACTATCAGTCTCAAATTGAGGCCAAAGTGATTCAGAGTTGAAAGAATGTGTATAATAGAGATGTGACATGTTTAAATCCACTCTTAGGAACATAAAATTCGATTAGGAGTATGGTCTGGCAGACAGTGTAGAAAAGGGTAGGGAAGAAACTCACTTCTAGTAAATTACCCAGAACTTCATCAAAATGCAAAATGTAGTCTAACTGTAAATATGATGTAAACAACTTATGAATAAGAAAGTTTATTTGGGGTAGAAGTATTTCACCTGGACATAGGAAGCTGATACACTATATAGAAGAGATAAAACAGAGGTGGAATAAGATTAAAATATGACTTGGTGAAAAATATCAGATACGTTACATGGCTTTTTCTTTCCCCGAATTTTCAACTACTGAGAAAAAAAGAAGGAAACAAACCCCAGAAACAAACAAGCAAACAAAAACACAAAACCAATTTGAGAAAAGTAGTTTTGGAAGTCACAGCTTATTTATTTTTAAATAAGACTGATTTTTTTTATTTAATAATTTTTAATGTTAAAATATTCCATTATGAACCAGGAGATATCTATAAAGATTAAAAAAACAGCTTTCAGTGAAGCATGTGCTGTCAAAAGACTTGCAGATCTGTCTCATGAAAAGTGTTACAGCGCTCCGTTCCACTACCTTATTCTTTTGCAAGGTAATCCTCAAATCTTCCCTAACCTTTAGAAGCTAACAACAGCTTTAAAGCATTACCGTGCTTGTCAAGAGTCAGAAAAACACAGTGATGCTGACAGCATAGTCTCCTTCCACCAGTCCCTCCCCTGCCTGGGCTGACCACAGCATGCCTAACCTCAGGACCAGCAGTCTGTCTCTATGCCATCTATACCTTCCTCTACAGTGAAGCGATTCTCCTGCAGTAGACTTCAGTGCTTCTCAGTACTAATGTTATAGGAGGCCATGAGTCCAGTGGAGATTCACAGCATTTTTGCTAAGAGGAGAAAGTGGAATCTGGAGCACAGTCCTGCTCCCTGTGTGTGCCATAGAGCAGAGAAGGGAGAAGGAAGGCAGGAGGGAGGACAGGGGCTTGACCTGTAGTTGAATGAACTGTGACTGCATGGAGACTTTTTTCACTATGTACACCTCATATTTACAATTTCCAACGTTCTCATGAAGGAATTTTCCATGATTACTTAGACAAAAGAGACTAATGAGTTATTGGTATTCCTTCAAAGGAGTTAAATCTTATGCAGAAAACATTCTGAAGTAGTGGTGACTTCAAAAAGCTTTCTCAAGCTTTCTTATACTTTCTTCAAGTATAAGAAAATAAGTACTTCACCATGATAACCCCGAAGAAAACTACAAAAGTAAGTCCAGTAGGCTGAAGGAAAATTCAAAGAGAGAAGCTTTTTTAAATCAGTCAATAAAAATTAAACCTCTGACACACTGAAGATCTTTCTCGATGAGACTGTTTTTTTCCACTCCTATTTTTTTCTTCATTTGCACTTTATCATGAAAAGAATTTGCCCTCATACTCTATGAATAGAAAAAGTGGCAAATAGTCAAAACTCAATTGTACAGGCCTCAAACATTGCATATTAGCCACTTCAAAATTAAAATAGCTCTAATGTAGTTTTTTATTATTTAGTCATCTCATGCTCACCCAGCTTTAAAGCAGAATGACCTAAGAGCACAGATCTGGAGTGGAATCAGCTCACTAAACATAGTTATCCAGCAGTTATGAATCTGTTCCAAGCAACTGCCCTGAAGTCCACCTGGAGAATGGTAGGTGTGTACCAGGGGAAACTTAAGCCAAACTACAATAGACATCTAAGATAAGTGAAATGTGGGACTATATGAGACAATTAGTATTTTAGACAGCTGAGATGAGCGTCATTTTTGGTAAAATAACAATTGAACCAAAGGACATTTATTTAGGTTGGGGCAAAGTATTGGTTAGCTGTATCAAAGCCCAGTTAAATTTCTTAAAAAAACCTTCAGTATGCCACTGGAAACAGAGCAATTCCTGCTGTTCCAGTACAGGTGCATGAGACACCATGTGGTAACTGTTTTAATATAGGGCAGTTTAAAGTTGTCTTAAAGTAAAAAGTGAAAATAGAGATACAGACTCGTATCTTCAGAGAAATTCAAATGCTACTTTTTCTTAAGGTACATTTGATATGATTTAGAGTGAATTCTGTGTACTACCTGTCTTCTCTAACTTTTTCATCTTGAGCTTCACAACTGACTGAAATGCTTATGACTGCCCAAACATACTTATGTATAGATATTCACTTTATTACCAATATCTGTTAGTTGCTTAGTGTTCAAATGAAGGCACACAGGGAAGGAGGAAGGATTCCTTTTATCAGAAGTCCATATGGCAGAGAGGTCCACACTTGCCTTTCTGCACACACACCACCATAAACTTTCAGTGTGCCTCTGAATATTTAAATCTGTAAACAGGGCTTGGATATGTAAATCTTTTCGCACAAGATTTCCGACCATTAGGAATTTTAAATTATAAGCGCATTCTGGTAGCATTGCTCTCTGTTTCTAATTATCCTTGATTTTGGGGAGACTTTTGGAATCTCACTAGGCATTAGTCTTCATTTGTAAACATTAAAATATTCCTTAAGAGCTTAAGGACTTTTTAGAGTTGCAGTACTGAATGAAGCAATACATATTTGCATTTAAAAAAATGAACTTGTGGTTCTTAATTTCATGATTCTAAAATGGAATATTCTTTTACTCAGTCAAGTGTTGAAAACATAAATTTGTGTTTATGAGAGACAGAGATATATTATTATCGCTAGTTTTGCATAGGGAATTAAACATGAAACAACAGGTTGACTACCTGAGAAAATAACCTGAAGTGAGAACTTCAGAGTCCCCAGACTATTTCATTACACTAGTGTGTATTCAAAGAAACAAGGATTGCCAGCAGAAACATTTCAGAACTCTGGAAAAGAGCTGTAAGATTGCCACACAATACAGTAGTTTAAATACTCAGAAGAATTACTGTTCGTTAATCAAGTAGAATCTAGAACACAGGTTTTTTGCATTTTTTATTTCGGCAAAAACACCTATACTTGGTTTAGAGAAGATTTTTCTTCTATGAATAAACTGCTTTTTCCTTCTGTTAGGACTCTTATCAGAGCATCCCCAGAAGAGGATCCACCCCACTGCTCTCAAGCAGGGTAGGATGCATGAAAGGCAATGGTGAACCCGTGCCTGTGGTACTGCTATTTGACTGGCATTGCAGAAGCACTCCAAAAAGGAGCAAGGCAATTTCAGATCAGGCAACAGACATAACTGATGCAGTTTTTTTTCTCTCCACCTAGTATGTAGGTGTTCAGGATATGTGAAGTGCTGGGAGGCAACAGTTTATTAAAAGTGAACAGGAAAATGAAACGGTCTTAGCATTGTAACAATAGAAATCAAAACAATGCCTTCTCTGAAAGATTAGACACTGATAGTGTGAAGCAAATGTGCTCTGTAATAGGGGAAAATAAAGAAATCTATTTTTTTAGTAATAACACTTTTTTTCCCCTGTCTTTGGTTCCTTTTCAACCAGTCCAGAGCTTTGCAGCTATAACTGAACACATCTGCATGCATCACTGGCTTAGCCACTCTGATTGCTTTTGAAGAACACCCATACAATTTGCAGTACAGTCTCTGCAAAGGTATGCAGCTGGTGATACTGGCTTACATGGGTATGTTTTGGCTGGTCTGTGGAGCTCACATTGAGGGTATTTGCTGTCTAATAAACTGAACTTAGAACCTGCGTTGCCAAGTTTAGTTTTCCGTCCACAGCAGGGAATAATACAGTGGAGTGAATGCATGCTGGATCTCATGCTG
Organism: Psophia crepitans; assembly: GCA_013399095.1. Taxonomy (NCBI): domain Eukaryota; kingdom Metazoa; phylum Chordata; class Aves; order Gruiformes; family Psophiidae; genus Psophia; species Psophia crepitans. Next base: position 5,954 of record VWZZ01001033.1, read on the forward strand.
CCATGGGGTCTGACTACTGTTCACACACTGGAAGCATTTAAATTCTTCCTACAGGTCAGTTAGAAACAGCCATAGGGACCAGTTTCCATGCGCTATATGCACCTTTGAAGAGACATTTATATACCGTAAATTGTACATGTGGTTTGGAAGAGCAGTGATTTGCAGCTTCCTCCTGTGTAGGCTTACCCCTTGTTATTAACTACGTATGCAGTAAGCATGCATCACAAAGTAATGGGCTTAAAGCTGACACCAGGCTTTCAATAACCTTGGCAAGACAGAGTATTTCATGCTGCACATACACATTCCTCAGCAGGAGCTCAATACTGCAGTTTCCAGTGGAGTAACTCTTGTGGTTAATATTGCCAACAGACTATTTTAGAGCACTCTATGCCCTGCAATGTGTAAAACAATTCTTTGCTGATATCGCTGCTGCTTGAACATTTTGCTAACTCACTGATATTTGGCTCCCAACACTTGTGGTCTGAGCAGCCCAGTCCAGTCCTTTCCAGAATGAAGCCCAGCTACCACATCTCCTATCCCAGACCAACCATTCTGGACTAGCCATTCTGGACTAGCCATTCTAGACCAGCAGGTTGGACTAGATGATCCTTGAAATCTCTTCCAACCTTAATGATTCTATGATTCTAGTGCTCAAACAATAGACTACAACAGTGCCTTCTCTCACTTATCCCTCTTGAGGACACTATACTAATTAAGTCATCCAATGTCAACGCATCTTCCTTTTTGGTTTTGAAGTGCTGGCAGCCCTCTGCAATGAAATGTAATCAAGAGCCCCACAGCCCTTTATCTTGGAAATAACAGGTCTCTTTCTACTGAAAAAATATCAATCCACACGATTTTATGGTTGTTTTTTTTTTCCCCCAAAAGTCTGAAATGAGGGAGGGACAGGGAAGGTCCCAGTAGAAGATTCAAAGAGTGAGTCTAGGGAGCGCATACTGTGGTGTTGAAAAACTGGTTGCAGCGTTGATTAGAGCTTTTCTGTGAAGACAAACAAGGAGGTGGGTAGAAAAGGAGAGAGGTCTGTACTATCTTAGAGTGTTTTGTTATTTATTGTAAGCATAAATAGTAATTCAGATTTTCTATGCAGTTCTTTCTCAATCAACTGATTGCTAGTATTCAAAATACTGGATTAATAGTGGCAGGTTGGAACTGCCATATTTTGTTAAACAGTTCAAATTTCCACTGAGACTTATTTCTTCCAAAGAGTAAAATAAAACTAGATCGTGTTTTAAAATGTTACTTTCCTTTTCTTACAAAACAAATCTTTAAAGAAAGTGGTATTTATTAATGGTTTTCTTGAAAATGAAAATAGGTGTCAACCTCCTTTTTGTGGATATGTTTTGAAAATGAAAAAGAACTACATGCTAACAAGCTATCAATGGCAAAATTTGAAGTTTTGTAAAAATAAAGGAAAAATAGTGTTGATTCTTGTTTATCATGGAAGCATTTCAAGCATTTAATCCCTACTAGCTTTCAAGTCACATTTTATGGTGTCAATTGACAGCTAGTGAAGTTCATGTTTTCTGAGAGAAGAAAAGGTTGAAGAAAAAAGTAAGTTTCTTTTGCATTGATAAAGCTTTATTGTAATTTTGACTTTACAAAACTTTTCTGTCTTGCATAGAAAGCTATATTACCTAGTGTGTTCCCAATTTTATGCACTACGGGAGATAGAAAGTTTATATTTAATAGAGATTGTCGAGTTTATTTTTCCATTGAAAATATACACTTTTCAGAGAAAGAAAAACAAACAAGCAGCTCATGGAGTTTTTAACAAAGACCAAAGCATTTTTGCTGATATCCCACATGTTTTATATTGAATTTCCTTCAAACTAGGCATTCTTTTGTATCAAGGTTGAATTAGTCAAAGTTTAAATTTTGTTCTGAAAAGCTCTTTAAACCAAGTATTTTTATTTCATCTGTACTATTATTTGCCTGCTCTACCTCGTAGTCTAGCTAATTGTTTCAAAAATAAATGGTACTCACATTTTTTTTAGTTAATTCTGTATGCTCAAATCATAGCTAATTTGGATTCCACACAGATCTTCTTATACCTAATTCAAAGCCATATATCCAAGACACATGAAAAATACCTTTGACAGGAAGCCCAATAAAATGTGTTCTAAATTGTAAAGATAGCACTAGTTAGTACTTTTTTTTTTAACTGTGAGCATCTGCTAGAAGCCAAATTTATAGTTTATTCCCATAGTGCGCATCAAAGAAGTACAATGGTCAAGCAGCAAGTTTTTAAGACTTTGAGTTTTCCAAAGGCTGTTGATAGTTATTGTCTTTTGTTGTACCCTTAGATATCATGTTGCTGGATACCTAGAAATACCATGACAGAATCAGGGGAAGTTATGCCAATATTTTCAACAAGAAAATGGATAAGAACCACAACAGAATTGTCAGAAGAGCAGAACTACAGGTTTTGTTACAGGAAGACAGAAAGATTAACACAGTAAAATCAGGGATTCATTTGAATAGAAGCAATGGAATTACCAGGTCAAGCTAATTTCTTTTGTCTTCCCTAAATAAAATTACGTGTAAGAACACGCAAAGTGTTTTTGTCTTCTCCAAGGAACATGGTGTGAGAACAAACTTGTAGTATTTGTGTGTTTTTTCTTACAAGAATCCATGAACAAAGCACTTCAGAACTCTAAAGGTTACATAGAATTTCAACAATAGGTTTAGTAGATTTGAATAGCCTTTTGGCATGTTGATTTATGCTATAAAAGTGGCCAAGGTTTTTAACAGTTTAAACAGGATAATGAGGTAGAGGAAGCATGCTGAGCAAAATGCATTCCAAGATTTAAGGACTTAAAATGTCTGAATTAAACTAAACTGACATGTATTCATTCTTAGCAAATTTGCTGTAATTATATCTGGAAATTCTGAACCAAGGCTGAGATCACCTGCCAGTTGATCTGAGGGGATACTGGTTCCCATTATAGGAACTACATTTCAAGCTGTTGGCCACATACCTAGACATTAAGTAAATAGTTCAATATCTCAGTTAGTATAAAAGTATTTCAGAAATAAGGCCATTTCAGCTTTGACCAATGTTAGCTGAAGATACAGATGGAGATATATAAAAATAATAATAAAAAACTGCAAACAAGGCCACCCTAAGTAACATAAAAACATGTTACTGAATTAATCTATAATCAGTACAATAAGATGGCGCATGATTGCACCAATCGTGCTTGTTGATACATGTTTCTATAATGAAGCCAATCACTTAAATATCTGAGAAGGTTTCAGAATTCTGTGAGAAGAATGATTTGTTTAATGGATAAACAGGAATGGCTATAAAATAAAGTCATTTGTATTTTAACAAGCATTTTATTGTTCTCTGACTTAAACAGTCTGTGAAGTTCAGTAAAGCTCAATTAAATCTAGGTCATCCAGAGAGCTATTTCATTGCAGGTCCTCTGTTAATGTTTTTCATCATCTCTGTCATTTTCCTTTTCAGAGAAATTTGGTGATGTCCAAAATTCTTTCTCCTGCAGCATTTTTCAACAAACACTCCATGAGGATTTCAGATCTGGTGTAACAAGACATTTCACAGCTCTGTTCTGGTGCACTGGGACCTGCTAACATTAATAATCCAGGGACTAACCCAAGATACTGTGAGAGAAACCTCTTCAGGAAATGGGCCGGTATTTCTGAGGTTTCTCAAAATGACCCATGTTTACACTTTTTATCTTGTATGTGACTCACAGGTGAGTTAAAACTGTATGAGATACATGATAATCTGTGACATGCTACCTATGTGTGGATGGTTTCTCTTGTCTCTACTCCTCTTCCTATGATCCCTGACTATTTCAGTGGAAGCACAGATCCCTTGACATTTAACAGACTTGATTTATTCTTCTGTAATGCTTAGAGTTCTACATCTAAATTGCTCCAGTTTTTGAGGATGGGAGCTGTAAATTCCTGAGAGTTTGCATACGATGCAGGATTTAGCAGCAAGGGCATTGAAGAAGATTCTTATATTTGACATTTCCAATATTAGACACCTAAATCCTCAGTTAGACTCTGAAGTATATGGCCTGTTTGTTGAGCAGCTGCTGTTCTAGCTGACATCAATTGACACTACGGGTGAAAATGAGCTTGAGATATTGAAATCTCTAAAAGTAGAGGGACAAAAATAAAAGAGAAAATGGAGATGCATTTTTAAATGAAATGAAACATTGCGATTAGGACTAGTAAAAACTAAAGTCAACTTTTTTTTAATAAGAAGTTTGATTTTCTATTTAACAGAGATTTTATGAGGATGCATCTCTCCTGTCTTTATTCCCTAGGGAAGCCTGGCTGACAGGCCACATACATTAGGCTAACGTTCTAGATGAAGGAGGACTTTGGTACTGTGCCTTCATCAGGTGAGATGAACTTTTATTATTGGGTGGTGAGACACGAACAAATTCCAAATTCCTGCCACTTCGTTCATGAGTCCTGACATCTGGAAACAGATGAATCCTCAAATTTTAAAATATAAGTAGTAAAATACAGAACCTCCTAACAATTTTCTTTTTCTGTTTTCACAACCCTTTTTATACTTCTTTTTTTTTGGTGTGTGTGCATCTAGGTATGACATCCCTCACAGTGTTCACAGTCTTACATTTAATACAATTAATGGCTTCCTCTTAACCAGCAAGGAAACAATGACAGCTCCACTTGGAGCCTGCTGTGGAACCTGAGTGCTGCCCCATCAAGGATCACAGTCCTCCCTTCCAGGAGAACCCCCTTTCCCAGAAGATATCCCAACTGGTACTCATCATGAGTCAGTATCCTATAGACTTGGAAGGCTTTGTTCTATGGATGAAATATTTTATTGTATTTATTTATTTATGCATGCAAACTGACATTTTGGTTCAAGACAAACCTGAGTCACATATCTCTGCTTGCTGATAAAGCATCAGACCTATTCCAACCAACTTTTCTAGGCACCCACTACAGACCAGTGTCAGAGACTAGATGGGCACACGGGAATAGATGGGATCATCATGGCTGGCCCTTATGCTCTTGGCTCGCAAAGTGACTGAGGCCAAAGGCTTGTACAAATCCATTAGGGCATGCATGAGCATCTCTGGTGAAGGGGCTGGAGCACAGGTCTTATGAGGAGCGGCTGAAGGAACTGGGCTTGTTTAGTCTGGAGAAGAGGAGGCTCAGGGCAGACCTTATTGCCCTCTACAACTACCTGAAAGGAAGGTGTGGCGAGCTGGGGGTTGGCCTCTTCTCGCAGATAACTAGTGACAGGACTAGGGGGAACGGCTGCAAGTTGCGCCAGGGGAGGTTCAGGTTGGAGATGAGGAGAAATTTCTTCTCTGAAAGGGTGGTCGGGCATTGGAACGGGTTGCCGAGGGAGGTGGTGGAGTCACCATCCCTGAGGGTGTTTAAGGAAAGGTTAGACGTGGTACTTAGGGACGTGGTTTAGTGGTTAATAGGTGGTGGGGGGATGGTTGGACTAGATGATCCTTGAGGTCACTTCCAACCTTAATGATTCTATCCTATTCTATTCTATTCTGCAGGAAAGAACAAACCTGATGAGACATTCCTTCAAGCTCTGATACAAGCTCATTTACATGGATAAGAAACTGCAGTTTATATCATTGTCTCTTTGTCAGATATTTAGGTATCTAACTTGATGGATTCAAGTTGGATTATAACTTCTCCCTTCAGAGATTTCAGAGTACTTCAAGTACTGCACCAGAGAAATCCAGCAGAGCTGAACGGCCAATATATTGCTATTCAGACTTGGAAAGCAGCCCTAATCATGCTTTTTTTTTTTTTTTTTACTTCTGGTTCCTCTAGGACTAAACACACCTTCTAGCTCCATATCTTCTAGTGCCCTTAAAATGAAGAAGCATATCTGTGTGTGCATCTGCATACCTAGTATATTTTTCCTTTTGCCATGACTGCATGCGTCTTATTTAGAGAAATACTTTTTCTTGTTTTATGCTTTACCAATTGTCACAAATACATACCATTTTTCTACTTTTATGTTTCTGAATAGCAAGCAGAGCTGGAAAGGACTTCACACTGTGATGCACTTTCAAAACAATTTAGCTACTTTGAATGTAAATTTGATAAGTGCAAGCAGCACCGACGTAGCTGCTGTAGAGCTTGCAAAGCCTTAAGCATGTGCAAATGAATTCACTTTGTCCTGAGAACTTACACATGGTGGAGAGCTCTTCTTATAGCCAACCTGCATGAGGTGGAACTGCTTCCTTCCAAACTGAGGCAAATGTTTCTGCTAAATTATTAAGACAAAGTTCTACTGCAGGACCCACTTAACTCTGATCAGCAAATGCAGAAGTACTAACTGATGGGTTTGGGGAATCCAAGTCTACAGAAGACAAGTCCTGTAAATGTTGAAAAATATTTTCAGATCTCTTTCGATGGATTATAGAAGTTAAATGTTTATGTAGATCAGGGAAAAATGTAACATGAGAAAATCCTGAAACTGAAAGTTATTTATGGTGAACTTTTTTTCAATTAAAAACCAGCTGTATGTGTCTAAGTGTTATAAATATGTATGTTTACATGATGTTGCTTGAATTTTTAGTACAAATGAGAAAGGAGAAATCCAAAAAAATGCTGTGAGTACTTCATTTCAAATGGGGAAAACAAATAGCCTGAGTTTTAAAAGCCCTAAGTTCGTTCTTACATTTTCCAAGTAACTCTAACTTAGTTTTAACCTTTTTTTTAAAAAAGTCTTATTTATTTTCTACTGATATGTTCCAAACTCCCTTCCTATTTCTCCTCCTCTTTTCTGCTTTCTTCATTCCTCAGCTATTTGCCAGTCACTGTCTACTGTTTGTTTCCCCCTAATATCTCCTTTATTACTCTTTTTGGTGCCTATGTCTCATTATCCCTGCTCTTTAGAAGTGAGTTTCTTTATGCTTTCAAAGGAAAGCCAATGAACAGCTGCCCTTCCCAGAACACACACAGACACATGCTCAAATCCACTGGGTGCTAAGCCTGCTGCAGCTCCCCCATTGGTACTCTTCTTTGTCTGATACAATATTGGCTTTTTTTTTCCCCTACTCAGTTTCCTGTACAGAAATCAGTGTTCTGCTACACTGAGTGGAGTGACAGTAATGCAGGAGATGCCAGCCCAAGAACCTGATGCACAATAAACTGTTCTCCAGAAATTCCTGTCTGCTAAAAAACAAGGAGGAGGAAGTCACACTTTGTTTCCTCCATGGACAGAATATCAATTTTTTTTTCTGGCTCCTCTGCCTCCTCCTCCTTCCACCCCCCAAATACAAAATTGAACAGCTCAGGTTCACAGGATACTAGTTCAAAGAAAGGGCTTAAAACCTGTTCCTTCTTTACTATATCATAATCTGATACAAGAGCCCAAAACATAAATGCTGTTGCTCTCTTAAACGCAAAGAGAGGCTATTACTGGGGGCAGCAAAATCTTTTGGGGGATTAGTGTGGTTTATTTTCTCAGATTAAGAGACATTAAAAAAACTTTCTTGAATTCTTGACAGTATTTCCCTGAGTTAATCTCCTCTGGTGGCTGTTGGGATCTGCAGTGTCCGCCAAAGCCAGTCACTGCTGGTTATGCCATGCAGTAAGATATGTGGTGAAACAACCCACAGACTGATCATTCAGGAGAGTAAAATTACGCTCCAGTGCTAGGAAAGGAGGGTGACAACAGACTTCAGCTGATGAGAGATGGTAGACGAGATACAGAGGTTCAATCTGCTTCCAGTGAATTCAACATATTTCTCTTCACAAATTATCTACCAGCAGTTCCTGATTTTTCAAGATTTGTGTGTGTTTGGGGTTTTTTTTGTTTATTTTTGGGGTTTTTTTGTTTTGTTGTCGTGTGGGGTTTTTTGGTCTTTATTCAACCTCTGCTTATTTATTTTTTTTTTGCCCCCCATATGCAATAGATAAATGTAAGATACTAGTTTCTGGGCTGTTTGTATAGGAATTGTGGGTACTGAAAAATCTGAGGTCTTTTTGATTCATTTTTCATGCTGACACATCATTGGTTTTGTTTCCTGATGGGGTAAAGGTAACTGGTGGGCTCAGACTCGCTGCTAGGGTGAGAACTTGAAATTCCTTTGTGCAGACGGGTCAGGAGTCTGTTTAAACAGTCACAGGATTTGACCTGCAGAATCAGGTTAATCAGAGCCTACTGGACTTCCAAATGGGTTTTGCTAGAAAATTGGCTAAATATTATGTAGTGATGGGTAAAGGGAGATTTTGCTTTGCTCACTGAAGTGATTCAACTAACCCTATGCAAGACTAGTGCTTCACACTTTGCTTTTCTCTCCAGCTTTCCCACAAATATATTTGATTTGAGAAAATGAAAGACAGAGGAAAAGGTAGACTGATAGAGGCTTACTGGCAACTCATTTAAGGCACAGGAAGGTTAGGCTGCGTGCTGCATCTTTGCTAATGTGACCCACTGCAATATTTAAAAGCAATCTGTTCCATGGAAATTTGATCTGAAAATTTTCACCAGTGTTTCATTTTTTCTTGGAATTATACTTGTTGTAATGGTATTTCACCATAGAATCATTGAATCATTAAAGTTGGAAAAGACCTCCAAGATCATCTAGTCCAACTGTTCCCCTACCATGGACATGTACAGAACTTTACTTGTTCCAGGCAAAGTATAGAAATTAATGATGATTTTAGTTGCCTTCAGTATTATTCTATATTGCTTCTGAACGAAACATAAGCTTGAATATTTTTTCTTTTTTTTTCTTTCTCCAATCTTATTTTTCTTGTGTTTGAAAAACATTTATTGTAACAATGCTGAGCAACAGAAGTGCTTTTAATTTGCAAAGCATTAAACACAGAACGACTAATTACATTAGCTGTTTGGCACGGGCAAGATACAGCCTTGATCCTTCACTCAATTAGAGCTTGCTTTGAATTTGGTGAGGTCAGATTGCATCCCACTTAGGTGTTATGACTCAGATCGTGTCCTATCCATATTTTTACAATTACTGAAGTAACACTAAGAACTTTTGACAAATGAGGTACCTTTCATTTGGTCTGTTTAGCAGACAGGGATAGCAAGTCATGACAAAATGAAGTAACAAAGGCAATTGGCAAAATTGGTTGTTAGTACCTGTGAAGCTTGAATGTGTAAGCCTTTTGGTATGAGAGGAACCAAAATGGAAAGAAAGGATTTCAGGTCCCTTGTTCAAGTAGGTTCGTGGTCTTGCTTGAAGGGAGGTGGTACCACAAGCTGACATACATGGCATAGGCACAGATGACATAAACATGTCACATTCCCGTGGAAGTTCTTTCTTACTCTCTCCTCACAGATGCACACACAGATGCACATACTTTCTATATCTATGGAAAAAGTCCAGTGGATAACACAAGGAACAGACATCCACCTTTTAGCAACGACTAGCAAATTATTTAGTAATCCCAACTAAACCACTGCCTCCTTGTGAAACCACTTCCTATAGTTCATTCATGCTGGCAGTCCCACTTCAATACCTTACTTGATTCTCCCAGTCAGCCCAGTCACTTATCCCAGTTCCTACATCTCACGTACTAAACCTACAGGAGTCTGCGTGTATGTGGACACTGCCAGAGTCTGGCATAGCGACTTTCAGGTTCCAGTCAGAAATGGGTCTATCGAAAATCAAGATTCAAAACTTTTTTGTTTTGTTTTTGGTTTTGCACATATTCAGAACCCGTCTCTGAACACTCAGGGTGACTAATGGACCTGGGTGCAGGTGGGCCCGTGCCCGGTGTTTCTGTAGGCTGCTCCAGAGGGTTGAGTAGTGTGAAGGATTTGGAAATTCACATGAATAAAATTAACCGAGTGACAGTATCAGTTTGTAACTACCGTGTGTGCTAAGGGCTGTTAATCTGCAAACGGCATCTAGTTTTTACGCTTGGAGCGTATGCCCAGTTTTAACGCCTAAGAACCTACACCGCCTGTGCCAAGGCTGACTGCTGAGGGAGGGAGCGAGGGGCAGCAGTCGCCGCAGGACGCGGCCGGCGAGACGCCGCGGTGCCGCTGACCCCGGAGGCTCCGGGAGGCAGGAGGAGGTGGCCGCTGCCCGCTTTCCCCTTCTCCCCTTCGTCATGTCCCCGTTCCCCCGCGCGATGGCAGCATTTCTGAGCAATCGCTTCGGCGCCGGGCGGCGGAAGGAGGGCGGCGGGCNCGGCGGCGCCTTGCTGCGGGCCGGTGGGACTGAGGGAAAGGGGGAAAGGTAAAGAACAGCGGTAACGCCGGTCCTCCCTCAAGGACAAGATGCTTGGCCCTTCCCAGTGTCATAGCCTGGCCCCTGGCAGCCCTCGGGGAGGATAGTTACCTTCTGGGGTGTTTTGGGCACGGGGAATGTAAACTGAACGTACCCCAGGTTCTCCCAGAGCCTCCACCATGCGCAGGTTTGCTCCTGCAGTCGCCCTCTGATGCGGCTGTTGCCTGCAGAAAGGGCAGAGGGGCGGGGTCAGGTTTTCTGAATTTGATCTGTTCCCAAACAGAACTTGTGGGTGTCTGGAGGATGGGAAGTGGGGAGGGAAAGTGGCAGTGCAGTGCCTTGCGCGGTGGTGACCTTCCCAGTGTTGCTGTAGGACCTGCAAATGCCGGTTAGGCTTGAGAGATGCACATGGCTGTTCTGACCCATTCGGCGTCTCCGGACTTACTCGTATCTGCGGATACTTTCAGAGCTCCACGACTGTCAATGATCACGTCCCAGTTAGTCTGCACCTTCTTTTGAAATGGGAAACGCAGATACTTTTTTAAAAAGGGATCTATCATTTTTCAACTTTTTCCCCCCCAGGTTTGGAAGGCCAAATGTATTTTCACTGGGCTGATGTACAGGACTTTGTGATACTCAAGTAATTTATGAAGATGGAGCTGGACTAAAGCCTTTTTTTTTATATCAATCTTGACGAGCGGGGTAACTGTCTTTTGTTGGAATGCAGTTTTATGATGTGCTGTAAAATACTCTATAACCTATTTGATAGAGTGGAAAAATAAATTTTCTTCAGCATCACCTTTATGTTGCCACAATGTACCTTTTTGTATATTACCTAACTCCCTACGCTTCACATTCAGCAAGGGACGACTGCTTTCGCATAGCTCCGCTAGGCTCATGCCCCAACACTTCCAACGCAGTTGGGGCAACAGGTTGCAAACAGTAAACTATTGTTATTAATGACAAGGACTAAGCTTAGAAATCATCAGGGAAGCTAGATATCCTACACAAAGTCCCTGTGTGTATTTAAATACACTCTTCATGGAGAAAATGCGCTATCTGAAGAAAAACCCTGTTGTTTTAGGGACTTACAAATAAGCTTTTGCCTGGAGTTTTGATTGGGAGACTCAAATTTTAAAATGAAGTTCAAAGCAGTGGAAACAAAGGCTTGGCACAGGTAGCAGTTACACAACGGATTCAGGTAAGCCAAATCTTGTTTCTCACTGCAGCCCTGAAGTGAGGGTATTCGACTCATCCTTAATGAGACTGAACACTGTGGAAGCATGTTAGGGGGAAGTAGTGAGTTGTTCTGCCTGCTGTCTCAGATCATGTCTGTTTGTTTTTTTTTTATATACATATTCACCAATACAAAGATTGGGACCAGGGCATGAGTACCAGAACCACCAACCTGTTGTCGTCCTTTTTATTTTAATAGGCCCAATGAATAATGGATAGGCTTCTTCTATATGAACAGCTCTAAGAAATGAAGAAACCTTTTTTTCTACAGCCTCTTGATTTGCATATTCTCTTCAAAAATACACAGTCCACATTCAAATTCCATTTTGGACGAGATCTGAATTTAGTTTGACATCCCAAGAGAGATTCTAAGACAACAGACTATTGTTTAGAAGGAGGTCAGGACCCTTAACTCTTCTCTGACTTTTGGCCAAAACACAAAATTTGGCTTTTTCAGCTATTTCACAGATTTAAAACTATTTTACAAAATTTTGAGGCAATCACAAGGGATGCACAATATCCAATATTCTGCAGAAAAATCACTGGCAGAGTCAAGACTGGCCCACCGCTCCCCAGTTTTAGTACACAGGACTTGCATGGCTACTAGTTAAGTCTAGAAGCTTGAGATTTGCTCCCAGCTGTGCCACTGGCCTTAAATAGTTCTTTTATCTTCTCTGTGCCTCAATTTTTCCCTTGGAAAAGTGCATCTAATGCTTCTGACTCCCCTTTTCATTAATTTGTCTTCTAATAAATGAAGAGAGTATTTTTTATTGTAAATCATCACTGATGAGTTATTTTAGCAGTTTCCAAAATAGGGGTAGCTTCCACCAGAACCAAGGCAAATTTCTACGCTTTCCCTCAATTAATAGAAATATTCACTATGACAGAAGCAGGAGATACAGAAATCAGACTTTCCTTTTTTGCCCTACTATTATAAATCCAAAGACATTAATGACCTTGGCCCAGCATGTCTTGTTGAGAATTAGTGACTAGATGAAAACACTCTCCCAAAAGGGACAGTGATTAATTCTCAGTAAAATTCACTAGGCATCAATCAATCTAGCAAAATCATTCAAGAGTGTTGTGGAAGAATTTGAAAAGACATCATTTATGACTCTAAGAGGATTTTTAAAAGTAACAGACTTGTGAAAAGAATTTGTCAAGTAACATATACTATTTAATTAGAAACTACGTAAATCGTACCTCAGGGGACATTATGATTATCAGCTTTCCTATATGTAATGAGAAAGCAATATAGTATTATCGCATCCAAGCTATATGGAACACAGGGCAAGTGTATCCATGCCTGCATAGTAAACAATGGAGGAAAGCGGTGAGCTTTGTGGTATTGCCTGGAGTGTAATGATGGTAAGATAGAAATCCTGCTTTACCTTTCTGTGAATGAAAAGACAATGCTTTCCTAAGAGATTTTCAGTTTCTGTTCTAAACTGGCCTGGCCTGAATATCCCTGTCATCCTTCTCCTTAAATGACAATGAAATGTTCTCTGTGGAGAAAACTTTATGCCACTAATAATCTTTACAATCTGCTTGGGCTTCTGGAGGTTCAAAATTCACCAAAGAGCATATGGGTAGAACTAACCGATATGCTGGTAAGGTCTATGTTTGCACTGATTACAGTTCAATATGTTATATATGGACAGATATGCATGCGTATATTACATGTGGGTTGTTCAGTTAGTGATGTAGCACTCCTTTTGAAATAAAATCAGCCTTGATTATACTGGAAGAATAACACAAGGTTTCAGTTATTATACCCCGTGGGAAGTTGCTGCATAAAACTAGCAACATGACCAATACAGGGTCAAAAGATTTTAGTAATAGATATGTTTAAATTCATAAAAATTTGATCTTTGCAGCCTTGAAGTATTTTGGACCACCATAGCAAATAATCGATTTTGTAGTCCTTTTTCCTCGCCAGAAGACAGACAATTAAAAAGAGAAGGTGAAGCATTTGAGTGTGTGGGTGGAGCATCAGATTCTTTTCTAAAGTAAGCTATAGAAATGATGTCCCTCTAGTCTAAACACCTATTTGTCTTAAAGTTGGGTATAATCCCAGGCTTCATATATCACCTACAAAGGTCTTTGTTACAGGAAAGCCTTTCCATTCTCCACTTTTCTAAGCAATCTATGAAAGCCTATCTTTTTAGCCTACCAAGCGCTGCAAGGGGATATATGGATGTACGAATTGTACTTCGTAGCAGCAGGACTGAGCTTTTAAAGGCAATGGGGTTTGACAAGCTGCAAAGGTGGCCTTAACAGGAACTGTGCAAAGAGCTAGATTATTTAGAATTTATTATTTTGAATGTGTCCCAAGTATATGTGTCCTCTGTCCTCCGAGCAGAGCTGCAAGCTGTGGCTAAGTTCAGTGACATTAGCTATTGCTCGTGAGCTAAGGAGGCTTCTGAGCTAGGAAATGCCAGTCTTAAGGTGTAGTGTTCTGTCAAGGCCATCCAAAGTTTGAACTTGTTCAGTGTCACTTTGGTGTGCTGTGGAGTTGAAAGGCAGAACAGCATCTGCTGTTACATGAAGGAGCTTTAGTTTGCCGGTAAATCTTAAACGAATACCAATTTTAGTCCTTTGAGCATCAGAATTCTTTTGAACTCCTGTTGGATACAGGGATCGCAGGGATCAATCAGACTACTGCAGGCAGGATGTGTTCATTCAGTAGCAGCAGCTTTGGCACCAAAAGAGGATTGTTAGAGCCTATTTTCCTTTTAGCAGCAGGAGTAAGTACTGCAAAGAAACAGGACTCAGAGATTGCCTGATGCATAAACAGTGTGTAATCCCCTGAATGTGCAGGGAATTATATACAAATGGGGAACAAGAACAAAAATCCAGTTGTCGCTGTTGCGAATGCCTGGTGCTGAATATCCAAGTTTGAATTGTTGGTCAGGGATTCCTTTGTCTTCAGGGGGGAGCTCCGAAACCATATAGCACTTTATAGTTCCTCCTTTGGGATTTAATCAGAGAAGTCCAGAAGGTAAACGGGTCTGTATTCAGTGGTTTCAGCTCCACAGATTTCTATTTTGTAAATCAGATAAAATGTATTCCTTTTTACATTAACAGAATAGTCTGAGGAAAAGAGTATTTATTGGATAGGTTTCCATAAACAATCATGGACTAAAACCTAGGGCATTAGTAACTAGAAGCCAGAAGGGAAAGAGCATGAAAAAAAAATAATTCTGATATGCACCTTTCTGGAAGTTGCGCTACTAGAATACTGAATTGCATACAATTGGAAAATGGTGTGAAATAAGACCTATTGCAGAGACCAGGTTATAACAATATTCACTTTCTCCCCCCCTTTCCTTGGGAATGCTTGTAGATACACAAAGAAAAAAGAAACACATTTAAAAAAATCAAGGATCATATGCATTTATTTTTTCTTTTCTTTTTTTTTTATTTTAGTGGAGACGCTTTTGGCAAAACAGTTAAAGGCTGTAACAAAGGCATTAAAAGATGTCTGCACACAGGCATGCATGCATATACATACATGCACATATCTATGCTAGATCTTGGATTGCAAATTCCTGCTAATTATTTTGAGGAAATAAATTAAACATCGAAACAGAAACTGAAAGATCAGTAACAGAAGGGTTTTGACAAACATAATACCTGCAGCTGCGTTTCTGTTTCTATGAGAGATTTGATTTGACATCCGCTCATGTTAGCATTTGGAAGAGAATAAGGCTTGGCATATGCTACTATGCATTTTCCTCCTACAGAGGACAGAAGTGGCAGGCACCCTGCTATACCTTTTAAATGGTTCCCTTATTGCACAAATTGAAAGAGAAATATTTAAACATACTTCAGAGGTTAATTTATAACAATTAGTTTCTCTCTTTAAAGGCACATTTGTTTCCTATTGTTTGAAATCTATAAAAGTACAAACCACAAGAGACCAGTAAACCTTTCTAATTTTTTACAAAAAAAAAAAGAAATAGACAAGCTTTCTCAAAGAACCAACTGTACCCAGTCCTGCCTGAAAGAGTACAGCATGTCTCTATGCCTTTTCCTTCTCAGGCAAACAGAGATGGAACAACCACATGTTAAGGGATGAACCCCAGCATGCAGGAATTGTTGAAAACAGAAGTTTTGTTCCAATTATTACCCCCAAAAGTATGACATGCTCATGGCCTTGACTGAGGAGGCTGTTGAGGTTATACAGACATATTTATTAAGCTGATATCAATAGTCTAGCAGCAAGCAACAGAGCAAGATTCTGTTCTGTCCAATTGAAGCTGGACAGACTCAAACGGAAAAGAGGGTCTGCTTTTTTTAACAGCAAAGGGCAGTTACTTGTCGGCTATGCAGAGGTATGCAGAGGTACCCGGCACTGAGCTCCAAACCAAGCCTGCTTATCTCTTGAAATAATGCTTTCTAGCTCAGCAAGAGATTTTAGGGCTTAGTACAGGATTGATGTAGGGATTCCGTGGTCTTTGTTACAGGTCAGGTGAGCTTATATAACCGTCTCGTCTGGTCGTCGGCCCCATGAATCTCTTCACCAGCTAAACACAGGGGTTAGTACACACATCCGACAAAGATCCCTCTCATTCTCCTTTCACTGCTCTCAGACTCTCAGCGCTCAAGTACTGCAGCAGAAAGTTGTACTCCAGTGTATCAGTATGCAGTCATGTGAAACAAGCGTGTATCTCACTCGGCTTTTAAGCACCGTAATGCAGCATGCTTTCAATTTTGTAGTTTAACTTAGCTGTGAAAAGTTGTCACACCTCTGCACCTCAGGCAATATAAAGCAAATTATTGTGATACGGTGGCTGATTAGTCTGAACCCTGTATTGGAGCAGCCGAAGTTCATAAGTACTCAGCTGGACAGGTGGCTCCAGATTTGCTGTGGACCTGTTCTACCCACAGAATATTTAGACAAAACATCACACTCTGAGTGCAGGAACCAATTAATGTGTTTCAGGGAAAGAAAAGGAATCATAATGTTTTGTAATATACTCTGAGATCTTACCTACCAAAGAGTATATAGAGTCTGAATTATTTAATACTTCCTTATTTTTAATATTTAAAAAATGCATTTCCCCAGTGCAACAATGACACTATACAGAACAATGAGCTTGATCTAAATAAAATTCAGGAACCTGATTTAAAGCTGGTTGAAAATTCCCATGATGACTTCAAGGAACTTTGGATCTGCATCATTTGATTTGTCAGCATTTAGCATAATTTGTCCTGTAGAAGAATTCCTATATGGAATATGCAAGGAAAGAATGTAAGACATTTCAGAGAGTTGGTGACTCAAATCTCCTTAGATAATGCCTAGGGGGATATAACAGACCAAGCAAGAAATAGCCAAATGCTCGTGGAAATGTGCAGAATATTTTGCAAAGGGCTGTGTGCCTCCACAGGAGAAGGAGAAGAAAGAGGTAATGGTGGTTGACTATATGTTAGGTATTTAAATATGTGGAATCATGGATGATAAGCTTTTCCGTGATGGGCTCAGCTATGCTTACAGTGACGGAAAAGTCTATCTTTGGGTAAACAGAGAGAAGTGTAAGAGTCCTGTTACCAGACTAAGTAGTCCAGATTACTCATGCACAGACGAGAAGGCTCAGTTATCAGAATTTATTTTTCACACAGATTTATTCTGCTTTCACTGAGGCCAGGCATTTATTGTTACTGTTATTTGACCGAGGCGATTATCTGCACTCTCAAGTTTCTGTCTCTGGTTGGACATTAATTTTGCCACTTTTATTTCATTCAGAATCACCAGTGACTTGTGTTTTCCAGCTCTTAATGTGACAGATAACAAGGACAATGGAAAGCGCTCTGTGACAGATGCAACCTTGTTGGCATCGGCAGGTGCAAACATATTTTCAGTTTAGCATGCTAAAGGGCATCGGTTCAGAGCCTTAGGTGGTTTGGAGCATATGCTGCTGATGAAAATAATAAGAAATAAGAGTATTTTGAAGACAGTTGTGCAGGCAAGTGTATGTGGAGCATTTAACTCTCTGAACACTGAGAAGAAATGTCTAGACTGTGTCAAACTAATGAAATGCCTGTGATGACAAAAATAAGTCTGCTAGAAGTCCTCTTGTGAGCAAAATGCATTTGTGCTCTTGTACACTGCTACAGTACTTAACTTTTTCTGTTGCAGCTTCCTTAGAAGACAATTGCCCTTGATATCACAGTGATATTTCAACACTTCTTTATGGCCTCTACCTAGACCCCTATTATTAAGCATTTTTTCTTCATTAATAATTTATGCCTGTGTTTAAGGCTTCCATTTGAAAATATCTCTCAAATCTACTTTATTAGATTTTGAGTAAATGTTCCCCAAATCTCCTCAGCATTTTGTTAAAAATGAATGTCATATATCTTTTGATAAAACCTACAGAGTTAAGTGCCTAATAAAATACTACATGACTAAAATGATGATTAATATTTTAGCATTATGCTGAAGTCTAAGTGTTCTCCCGGCAAAGGTATGAATCACTGGTTTTTCATTTCTTTAATTCTTTATTAATTGGTACTTGAGGCAATAAACCATAACATATAACTTTGGCTTCAGATAAGGTTTAATGAGTGCCTGACCTTTGCTTGGATAATTCTCTGTCAGTGAACCAATTCAGAATAACCCTTTGAAGCTTGAATTCCTGTATTGAATGCTACTTGCTTTTCACTGTCCTTGACTTAAATGGACAGTTGTGAAAGTTGGCTTTTTCAGCTAAAAAAGACTTCCATAAGAAAGCTTTCTATTAAATGGCTAATTTAGTGGATTTTTTTTTTTTTGGGTGTATCTCTGTTTCATTAATTGCTCTGCAATAAAACAGAAGTCTGATTATAGCTGGAACTGAGGACCACCTATCCTTACATAACTGAGTTATATAGCCTACTAAGCTGTCATAATCTGCATGATGGCTCTTCCACCTAAACGTATGTCATGCATATGGATATGCAGTAAAAAATCCAGCAGAGTAAGTCCTAATTCTTTTAGAGTCCCACAGAGTATAGCTGGAGAAATCAGAAAGTTATTACCTAAATGAAATTGTGTATGAGATAGGGGACCTGAATAAGTTTGATACCTTTCAGGTAATTCTAAAAAAAAATGCAGACATCCAACTGGTAAAGGCTCAAAACTTGACTGAAGTCTCCTGAGAACAGGCTTCGCCAAGGGGATCTCCAGCACTTTCTAGTTCTCTCTGGATTTGAAATACTATGAGAGCAACCGCTCATGCTTTAAATTGGGATTTATGTTTCCTCTTCCTCTCCAAATCCCAAAGTGCAGCTAAGCATGAGGAAACGTGAAAATGACCCAACTTATTCTGACTCTAAAAGTATTTCATTATTTTAGACACTACTGAAAGATTAGGCAATGTATTCTGTACCTTAAAATATCTTATTTCTGTGGGAGTTTCTCACTACCATACCTAGTGGTAGTATCATTTCTGACGTTTGTTTCTGGAAAAAGGTAGAACCTGGTTTAAAAAAAAAAAAAAAAAGAAGATAAAAAGCAGCCAAACCGTTTCGCAGAAGTAGCCCTGTTATTTGACACTGAGCTTACATCAGGAAGACTAAATTAAATATTTTCTCTGATCTCTGGCCTATAAGTTAAGGCCAGACACTTCTTATAAGAGTGCCCTACACACTGGTTAGTGTGACCACTACCTACATTATATTCGCTGTTGTAAAAACTGTTTCTGTGTATATAAAATACATAATATTTACTGAAGCAGGATTTGGAACTTGAGTCTTACGTTTTTGAGCCACTAACAAATATTTAATGATTGAATGCAAAATGTAACAGCTTCACTTCAAAAAGCCTTACATTAGCAATGTTTTAAATACGTTCAGGGGTTCAATTCCAGTTTTCAATCAGAAAACCTGAAACTAACTGTCAAGGGTATACAGACAAGGGAGAGTTTATCCTTGTCCTTTTATGAAGACAGATAAATGACATATTAAAACCATATAACTGTATCTATATGGTATCATTATATCAATAAATCTACCTTGACTGTTATAATATTTGTATTTTTCAGTGTCAAAAAAGCTTTTGGGTGGGTTTGTTGTTTGGTTGGGGTTTTTGTTTTGTTTTGTTTGTGTTTTTTCTTAAAATTCTATCCTTAGCTAATACTATTTGTTGCAAATAATCCACATCTTTGTGCATTCACAAGTAATTTAATGAATTACAATTGCATTCTTCAGTAAAACACTCTGAAAAGAAAATAGCTAGTTCTAATTACATGCTTAAATAAACATGTGCTTCAGTGCTTTGCTAAAACTTGTGCCCCAGGCCCTGGTTTTATCATTTGCATATGTTGATTCAAAAGATTTGAGAATTTTTACCTGCAAAATCTGCCAGTTTCCTTGTGGAGCAACACTCAGTTCTGTATGAAGATTTGGACTCATTCTTCACACTGAACATGCCATTTGCAAAGACAAGACATCAGGGCTAACAGGAGCAACCTAGAAAGGAAAAATAGATCTAACTGCTTACAGCTAACAGCGTAAACCTATGGAAACAAGCTGCCTCACCATAGTTAAGAGACTCCACTCCAGCGAACAGAATTAATTAAGTTCATTTCCACGCAGGACTGCCTTTGGTCCACAGAGAGTCAAAGGGCAGTTGAAGAGTATAATTACTTGTGTTAAAGAGAAAATGGCAATGGGAGTTAGCCCAGCCTCACAATGTGATTTAAAAGAACAGCATGCCTTTATTATATTTTTAGTTTGATGTGGGTGAATTACAAAGCAGGGGAAAAAAGCTCTATGTGAAATACTACTTACCAGATATAAATGGAAACACTCATTTAAATTCCTCATTCAAAGGAAAAAAAAAAAAAGCTAACCATTCTTATAATATGTCCAGCAGTAGGTATGAACGCCATCAGGTACGGTTGGCTTGATATTGTCATGAGAATAAAAAACAACTGCCAAGTAAGGACTAGTAATTTTTGACCTTATTAGAAGATATTAGACGTTGTGTTCAGTCATTTCCTTTGATACAGCGTGCGCTGATTTTTTTTTCCATTTTCACCTGCTTTGTACTGCACTGTTCACCAAAGTGTTACAGGTATTTTAACAGCCTAACTTTGACTACAGACTCTGTATCCCTCCAGGCCTTTTTCAAAGCTTGTGTAGCAACATACATTTTTTGTTGCTGCCTTCCAGATGATTGCCAAGTCTCTGTGGCACCTATTTTTAATTTTTCTCTCTACTCACAGTGCTATTCGGAGTAATTTAGTACAATTTGGGATTACATTTTTACCTTAACAAAATTATGTAAATGTAGTAAGAGTCAGTTATTCTCCTTTTCGTTTATTGGTACCAGTCAGTTAAACCAGGCACATGGGAAGAAAGGAACTATAGCTGTGGTATCCATCCCATTTCAACAACCTGTCGCTCCCTCTTTTTTCCTCTGCCCCATATTGAGAGGATTCAAACAGATGGGAGTTTATCAGAGACAGGCATAATACCAGTGTTCCCTTTATTGACATATCCATTATACCATTACAGCCTAACAGCCAAGCAGCTCTAAGAAGCATTATCTTTCTGTGTAGACTTTTCTTTTGGCTTAAGCAGATCTTTCTGTGCTGGGGATTGCCAGAAACTGATGCTGGATGAAATGGAAGTGTAGGGGAGACCGAACCTCTGTGTTACAGGACTAGTAAAGCTGGACTATCCTACCAAGCTTAGAGAAAAGAACATGATGAATTTCATTTCATATTGACAAAGGAATAACTATGTTTAAGGTGCTGGAAGAACTTTCTCTAATTCACATTTCTAAGATATAATTGAGAATAATCATAAAATATTATGCAGAATAATAAATGCAGAATAAAGCTCTGAATATTTTCCAATATGTAGACAATAAAAGAGAGACATTTTCTTTTCTCCTCAACATCCAGGTTTCCCTGTTAGTTTCACCCTGAAAGTGAAAATATCTGAATATTTTTAAAATCTAATAATATCTAGTTGCAATTCAAATCTCCTCAAAGGATATTGGCCAGCTTGAAAATACAGACAAAGATGCTGAAGGAATCATGTATTGTTGTAGTTCCACTGTCTCTGCCTCTGCTAACATCAGTAAGTCCTCTCTGAGAAACAGGCATTTTAACAGCAGTCCAAAATGTTTATCTGGACCTCTGTTAGCTTGTTACTGTTATTTATTTTGTTTACCAGTCCCAAAGCTGTATTCTTTACTTAAAATGACAAAAAGCACCCCAAAACTAAAAAACCAAAACCACCTGAAATATAAGCTGCATCAATGTACAGCATCTTGTGATACTGCTGTTATGGTAGAGGGACAGGTACCATGGGTAAGGATTATGGTTACGTTCTTTTGACATAGAGTAAATAAAATGTTATGGAAGGTCTGAAATTCACCTGCTTGGCAGGCAGTTCTGGGCTAAGGTAATGCTGTCTCCAGCCTATTGTGTTAACAGCCTAATGCAGACATTTGAGGGTAGAGCTGTGTCCTAAATCAGAAGTCAAATTCAGAACCTTTTCTTTTAGAATAAATCTTACTGAAATTAGCTCCTCTATTAATTTTATAAAAGACTGTGTAATTATATCAAAAACTCCCTAAAGTGTCTTCCTTCTTTCCCTACTCTTTCATAAGATATATTTCTGTTAGATATGAAAATGCATTGGCAAAGCGAATTGATAGTATAAAATGAGAAATGGGATAAAAGAGCAAGTCTGCATCAGAGTTAAATGCAAAACTGAATTCCAGTTTGTTGAGCTACAGATGTTAAAAGAAAAAAAATAGCATATTGACCCACCAAAGGAAAAAAAAATTAGATGTCAAGATGAAATTTCAGGACCAAGTTAAAAAAAATAAATAAAAGAAACACAGTATTACTTTGAGTAGAAGTTGCTGTGCTAGTTGACTTGGACTGAACTTCTTGTGCTATTTCAGTTGTATATGGTTCAACACGAAAGCTAAAACAGTGTGGAAGTAACGTTAATTGCTGAATCAGCTGTGTTGTAAAAAATCAGAGAGCTCAGAGCAGCCTTCAAAAAACTCACAGTGATTTTAAAAATATGGAAAGGAGAAAATAGAGAAATAAATGAAACATGAAACTTGCACTTCAAAATGCACAGATGCATAAGAAAAAGGGTAGCAACAATGTAATGATATGTAATTACGTGACAATATTCATAGACTAGAGCAGTATAAAACTGAATTGATGAGACAATTCACAAACATAAAACACAGCCATTCTGTTTATTTGGATCAGGTCCTCTTTGTAGAGAGGAAGGAAGAAAGGAATTTGAAAGGATTTTCATGACTGGAAAAAGACAAGGTTGTTTGTCCAATTGCTTATATAAGTACTATGTAAAGGCTAAAGTGCGTGTGTGATTTAACATATTTGGATAGCAGAT
Source organism: Psophia crepitans (assembly GCA_013399095.1). Lineage (NCBI taxonomy): Eukaryota > Metazoa > Chordata > Aves > Gruiformes > Psophiidae > Psophia > Psophia crepitans. The sequence continues at coordinate 28,783 of VWZZ01001033.1, forward strand.
GCTGAGAAACATGTTTAGGAGAACACAGAGCTGCCATGTGTAGGAAAGACTTACTGACTTCAATGGTAGCATTGCAGTTTAATAGGCTTGGGTGTTTGATCTCATCTCATCTGGAGTGGCAACGGACAGTTCAACAATATTGCAAATTAGCAGAGGAAAACTTCCTGTACTTCAGCCCAATTTCTAGTTCTCTGCAGTGAACCTGGGTGTGTTGATTATGATAGCACTGAAGAGAAAACTACTGTATACTCTTGGATTTGTCATACCTACCAGATTTGTCATTTAGGAACACAGTTAACATTGGTGCCTGATAACATCAACAGAAATCTCTGCAGGAATCTCCAGACAACTAAGATATGTTTTATGGGCGAGATAATCCTCTGCCGGGGCCTGTCTCTTTTCATTGTCTACCCAGGGAAGCCATGGACAGCTGGAGTTCTGACTTTGATGGCTCAAGGCAGATGACACTAGTCTCACTCATACTAGGTAAATGCAGTATAACATAGAGCTTTCTACAGTGAAGGAAAGCTTCAAATTAATTAAAAAACCTTCTCCATTTAGAAAAGTTAGTTAACCCATAACAGGTGTTTTCCTTGTGTGATATTGTGTATGCAAGTCAACCATTGTATTTCAGCTCCTAGTTCTGTAGGAGTCAGGTAAGGTATTTGGAATCCTTCAAAGGATTCTTAGGTTCAAATGCCAAAGCTGTAGTGTAACTCTATGTTAAAAAACATCTCCTGCCTTTCAGGGCCCCCAGACAACCTGTCTGTATTAGCCCCAGTTTTCTCCCTCGGCAACCTATCTGTATCTGACGTGACATTCATTCTGTCCCACGGAAGTAGGGTATCATTATGAATTGTTGTTCTCCACAACATACAGTACATTTAATCCATGTGACAGCTGTTCTGTAGAATGAGCAGATGTATTTTTTAATCACTTGCTATGAGTTTTGTCCTCTTACCTCCATTGTGGGATCAATGTTCTTTTTTCCTTTCTATGGCTGCTGCACATTCTCAAAGATGTCTTTCAGTCACTGACATTATGTATGAAAATTTCTGTCCATCTTCTTTCAGCTTGATGGCTGCTCCTCCTGCTTATCAGCTGCTGTTAGGAAGCAGAAATATGTTTTTTTTTTCAAATTTTCATAATTTTAATAAAATGCAAAGATGACCAAGCAGTACATTTAAATTGTCATTTCTTTTTGTTTTCTTTTAGAATCAGATTCGGGGGAGGGGCAGGAATGTGTCGGGAGGGAGTTATAAACATTAGGTAATATAATAGTAACTTTTAAGATTAGAAAAGAAATACTGGTGTACCGTCTGAGATTTCTTATATTAAAAATTATTTTATTTTTAAGGTTGGAATCCTGGTGAGAAATAGATACCCAAAGAAAGGGTTTAGGTTCATCTTTTCAGTTTGTTTATCTAGCTATATCAAGATGAGTTTTGCTGTAGATTTCTAGTTCCTCCTTTGACAGTAGCGGTATCACCTACTTCCATCTGAGAGTTTCTTCAGGATCAAGCCTGTAGTGGGAAACAGTACCGTATATTCTGTATTATGGCAATATGAACAAGATGCCTTTTAAACCTATTTCCTAATCTTTAAGATTTGGAACCTCAGATCCATTTTACATCTCAAAACCCTTAAACTCTTACATCGAGTACATGAAGTTCAGAATTGAAACTTTACAGTTAGCGATAAGAGACATTTTGCCTAGCAGGTATGTCAGCTCAGTGCAAGTTTTCACATACCTGATTTGTCTTTGTCTCAGAAAATGTTTCAGATTCATCCTCCTGGAGGCTGATGAGCTATTCACTGATATTTCCATCAGGATTTCAGACTATATCCTGAAATGTCTCTTAGAAAAAAAAATCCCTGGTGATTACAACTCATTTTTTGAAACTGGGTCATTCTGTCTTCCCATGCCTTGGGATAACCAATTAAAGAGAGGAAAGCTAAAGAACCAGAAGAAATCCCCAAAACTCTGAGATCACCAGCTTGTCATCAGTCTTCAACAGCATCAATTTAATTTTTCATGGTGAAAACTTAGTATCTTGGGACAGTTCATAATAATCTTGACACAGTTTTTAAAATCAACAGCTCTAGCTATTCACTGTATATTTAACAATATGGTGATTGTCACCAGAAGACCATAGGACAGCTGTAAAAAGAGACATTACAATGGAAAAAGATGCCCTTTTTTATAACAAAAATTTTGGCGGCATGTAACTGAATTTCATCATTTAGTCCCAGATTTTTTAAGGTATTATAATTACGATAGAAATTAGTCTGAATCTGATGGAAGTCTTTTCTAGGAAGAATGCTCATTTGTTGAAGTTCATTCATACACAGATTGGAAATTGCTTTTCAAACTTCATTTTAGTAAAAAAATAATAAATATTACTTTGCATGTAATGTAACAGTGTGCTATTTTAAACATTTCCTCCCCAACATAATATTTTAGCACTTAAAAATTATGGCATTCTATCTTGGATTTAATAATGTTATTTTGGTTGTTACAATATAGTAGTATAAAAGGGCAGATGTGAACTGTAATGTTTTGCTTTGATGGAATGGAAAGTTTGTATCAATAACTACGGTATTCACCCAAGAACAGCAAAAGAATAAGTTTCAAAGATATTGTATAATAAATATGTTTAAAATCATGTATATTAATTTGCAGTAGATCTTGGAACAACAAGAGAACTCCAAAAGGCTGAGAGAAGTTTAAGGGTGTGCCAACATACAAAGGCATGAATGGGATCTTTTGGATAACCGCAGAGCAGTGGGTCTGAGGTGAGTTTTGGGCAAAATAATGGACAAGGTGACACAGGATTCAGTTTTTAAAGGACTAAAACAGAGATATATAATTAAGGTCAGTCAACATGATCTCTGGTACTCATATTTGGAATCTATAGTGAGTATGGATGCATGTGTTGTAGGGAGGTATTAGGAAGAAGTGCTAATGTTGGAAGTGATGTACATGCAAGTATTATGTATGGGTTGTCAAACTGGCCTTTACTGGGCAAGTGATTTACAAGTGCAATTAACTTCAGGCTCAGTTTAGTTAATTTAAACACCTAAGTAGCAGCTGCATATTTGTCTCAGGTCCCATGACATCTACATGACTTAAATTGGGGTGCAAATAGTTGTAGAAGAAAAAAAAAAAGTGCCTGTGATTTACAAAAATTAAAGCTGCAAGAAAATAAATACCCTCAAAAAACTGTAATATATATCTCTCATCTTTAGATAATGATAAAAAAACCTTTTCTCACAAGTTTTTTGCTGTATCCATATACCTTTTTCTATTTCTTGCACTGCTGATCTGAAAGTAATTCTCCTGCTCCCTCTGAAAGGTGAGTTAGTTTTCAAATGTGCACCATCAACAAAATACCAGCACCTTCACCTGTACCGCTCTGTCAGCATTTGAGGCTGTTTAACTGGAATGCAGGTATCATTGGCTAGGCATAGAAAATGCTAGCCACTGTCAGTGGCTTAATTCCTTATTCTAAATTGGTTTTAACTAATTGCAAGATGAAATGCAGAAAAAAAAAGAAAACAGAGAGAAAAGCCCCAACCTTCTCTGTGTTTTTGCCACTAGCCCATAATCTCATATTCTATATGCATAATATTCTTAGGATTGTGTCTGTTGGTTATTTGATAGAGGGTCCATATGGCAGAGGGATGCTGGGGATAAAAACAATTCCCTCTTTTTTTTGATATTTAAAAATACTTATGAGTTGTGTTTGCTATACAGGACACTATTTAACCTTTTTTTTGCCTCTTTCTCAACTCCTTGAGAATTCTCATAGCAGACATTGACCAAAGAATATGTCAGCTCAGTTAGCTGAGTAATTCACAAAAGATGACAATAATGATTAATACAGTCTTTGAATGAGTTTCTTTACAATAACATGTAGTAAAGGTGTAATTTTTATTGTATCCGTATTTAGATAGACTGGGAATAACGTATCTGTCAAGCTTTATGTGAGTGACATTTCATGGATGTGAAGTATTTCTCCCACATACAAACTCTCCAAAATTAATAGGAAATTATATAGTTGTTACAGGAAACTGTTAAATGCATTAAGCGATGCCTTGCAAAAAGAAGCATCTGTAATAGTGCCCATATAATGGAAATCTTCCACTCCACACTTTCTATTCTTTGTTCCTTTCAGCAATAATTTCTATGACTTTTTTTCTTTGTCCATCTTATTCATTTCATAATTTATCTGGCTGCAATTTTGAGTAACAAGGACTTTTTTGGGTAATTTTTGTTTAATTGCTATTTGAAGTGTTGGGGATTTGTTTTATGGTTGGTTGGTTTTGGTTTTTTAAATGGCATTTAGCAGGAGTTGGGCAACTGGTGCCCAGAGGATGCAAAAAAAAATCCCCTCTGTAGTTTAGGTAACTTGCTCCTCTGCAAATCATTAACAAAATTATTTCTTCTGGAACTTTTTGCAGGCTAAGATCCCGTAAGTTAAATCAAATCAAGATAAAAGTTATTTGATTTGTTAGTAACATGTAATTAACCAGCAATTAGTGTTCCATGCATTCAGGATCAATACCAGGAACTCACCAGATAAATCACAATACTAAACACTTACTAAATGTTAGAATACTTCTGCACATTTCTGTGCAGCTTTCTATGGCTGATGCTAGAAAAATTCTAATTGCATTCCACTCCTGCCCAGAGTTAAATGCACCCCACCAGAGGAAACATGAGTCACAAGCACCACCCCTCCAACGTGCCCATCCCTCCTGTGGAAAGTTTTAAGCACATCTATGCTGCTCCCCACAACTGCTAACCCACGTGCAGCCCGGTCCATACCTGCACACCCGTGGCAGGTCCCTGTATGTTACACCCCATATTGCCACCCACCCCACAGGCTGCTCACCCCATCCAACAGGGAGGCTGCTCTGTCTGGCCTTGGCAGTGGTTCTGATACCCTGGGGCAATATCTGGCCGTGGCAAGCCTGGCATTCACTGGTGCTCTTTCCACTGCAAAGTTGCTCTGTGCTGCTATGAATATTTGCACTTCTTTTGTACTTCTTTCAAGGTGAATCCTTCTCTGTTAAAAAACAAACAAACAAACAAACAAAAAAACCCCACCAAAAAACCCCAAAACAAAAGAACAAACAAAAAAACTCCAACCCAAATAAACAAACAAAACCCAACCAAACAAAAAAACCCCAAACAACCAAAAAAACCCCAAACCCCTTTGCAATTCCCTGGATTAATCTGGCTAGTGTCCATCTTCCTCTTCAACACGATCAGTTTAGGTAAACACTCACTTGGAGAGTTTTGGGTGTGCCATTGAGATGTACAGTGCACACTTGGGGTCCTGTCTCAGCAGGTGTGGCTATCGAGGCCCTTTTGCCAAGATTGCTGTGAGCACCCCACAGATCCCAGAGGGACGCTGGCTATCAGAGCAGGGACAGGCACAGAGCCAGAACCTTGACAGAAGAAGGAAGGAAAAAAAGACTGTGAAAGTATATGAGAAATGCTTCCAACAAGTGTTGCAGGACTTGCTTTACATAGCCACTGACTGCTTTTCAGTGCCATTTCTCCAACATTGATCTTGAAATCTCATTGCCAACCATTGCTTTGAATTTATCTTTTTTTTTTTTCAATTGAAAATTATATGACTGGGTGGTTCTTATAATTACCCCTCAGCCCTCCTGATGTGAGAAATCAGTCAATCACTTTTAAATAAACTATAATCTCACTGACTCTGTTCGTTCCTAATGCTAACTCTAATCCTCTATGTAAGGATCTCTTTTAGAAATCTTTTTAAAAATTATTTTTAATTCAATGTTCATTAGATTTAATGTTCATTAGAGTTAATAACCATGATAATAAGCAATAAACCTTCTTGAATGTAAATATTAGGACCCTAGTTTTGATCATTTATTTTCTTTGGCTTCCTTATTTGCTGAAACTTCAGCAAACTAAGACACCTCTTGGCTAAATTGGTGTCATTGTGAACACCAGCTATCCTAGAAAATTTTATCACAAAAAAATCATTCTTGTTACTATTCCCTGGCTTTGAAGGAGAATGTGGGAAGATATGTAACTATTATCATCATTTGCTTATCACAGTAAGTAGTTGAGTTAGGAACCTAAGGGAAAAATTAATCAGGAGTTAAACTAAAGGAAGATGTTATAGACCTTAATTAAAAGTATAAGAGTTCACTGTGTACCTGAACCCTAAGTGAATTCTAACTCTGTGCACATTCCCTTAGAACAGACAGAGATACTGATCTTTTTCCACTTTGTTGGAGATGGAACTAAAGCTTTGAGGAAACAAGACGAGGTTGTGGATGGCTAGACTCAATGATTAAAGCAAGGCTAGAGTCAAGTGTGGGGAACAGAGATAGCTACTATGGTCAGGGAAAGCCGAAAACAAGAATTAAAGTTACACATGGTGCAGAATGAAAGATTAAAAAAATGTCAGGGCTAAAGGATAAATGAAACTGATGGGCCGAAGAGAACTATGGTCAGCTGTTGTCTGAAACTTCTAATGAAACTAAGGAGTCTATGTTGGAAAGTATGATTCAAAATAAGGAAGAGGTTTTGATCAATCAGAAATAAAAATGTTGGCTTGTACTACTTAAATTGAAAGCAAAATTCAAGGAAACATGGAATTAAAAGCAAAGAGTATCCCACAGGAATGAAATATTTTCAGTACACTTGATGGATAAGCTCAGCTCGCTCGCTGAAATGCCTCTA
>VWZZ01001034.1:0-88259 GCA_013399095.1 Psophia crepitans
CTGGCCACAGCCAGGACACCTTGTTTCCTGTTAATCACCATCTGCATGTAGAATACCTGGCTCTTGACACACACAAAGCTTTTTAAATTCATTATGACAACATTGAGTTACTGTTCCAACCATCTAGCCAGAGGATTGTCATTTAGCAGTTGGATTGATAAATATGATCAGATTCAAAGCAAGTCAGGTCTACCTGTGTTGAAACAACTGCGTGTGAATAGATAACAATGTGTAAAGACCATTGAGAGCAGACCAGAAGCTTTACCACTAGAGATTAGTCTTTCTCTCTATCAGCTGGGAAGGAACAAAGCAAAATTTAGCCAAAAGAATAAAATAAAATCTTCCAGATTTCCAGTAAAGCTATCCCACATGACTGAACCGGGGCCTCAGAAGCTCATACTACTCTGCAGAATTGCAGCAGTTAAATAGACATATCCAAATAATGAGTTTTTAAATTTATGTATTAAATATATACTTAATAATAACTAGAAGAAATATAATATTCTCATTTTAGTGTCTAATTTTCCAATTTTACTAGCAGCTAAATTCATGAACAACATGTAGACTGGTATAAGTTCACTGGAAGCTTTAGAAATCAGTGCAGTATATTAACAAACCCTTGTAAATGTGACTCTATTTATAGACAGTTTTGTACATGATGTAAGACTAAATATACTAAGAAATTGTGTATTGTTATTCTACTTAGAATACTAAATAGTGTTTGCACTTAGCAATTTGTTGGTATCTCTTAATAGATTGTAAAAAAGAAGACTTTATAAAATAATGCATTGTATAGGCTTATCAATGTATACTTGTTGTGTAAACTCATTGTTCCTGTCCCTCAGATGTAGGCTTTTATGATATTTACATATGTAATTATTTACATAATATGCTGTATGCTTTCTTTCAGGAGTTAGATCCCTTGAAAAGTTGCATTTTATGAGTTGATGCCAAGTTTCTTGTCAAAGCAATGTTTGAGGCAAATTATAGAAGCAGACTGTTATTCAGGGTGTGTTGTGGAATTTTTTGTTATAGCACTAAAACAGGTTTTGATACATAAGTATCGCAGGATATTTTCAGATTAGAGTGCAGATGCTGTGAGGGCATCAAATGCACCTGATGAAAGGTGAACTGAGCAGAGGATGCAGGGAAGCCCCATATTGCCTCTAGTGCTGGTTTAGCACTAGACAAACAGTTATCAGTCTGACTTACTGCAGAAATAAATCTTTAGAAAGAATTGCATAGCTGAGCAACTCACCTGCAAATTGAAGTTGGAATTTGCATCCTCTTTATCTAGGAGACATTTGCAATTGTTTTAATATACTTCTTGCTTGAACTTAGTAGATTATGGCCAGTCCTTTTAAAGTCATACGAAAGGAGGCTGAGAACTATGACCAAATGCTTTCCTGTCGCAAAGGTCAGACACAATTTTCATTCATCCTGTGAAGATACTGAAATGTACTGTAATACATTACAGCTCTGAATATCCTGGTAATTTCCATGGAACTACCTGCATGGCTTAAAATTGAGTGCTTATGTATGTCCTCAGCATTGAGCTTGATACGCAGCTAGGATAGTGGTTTTAGCTATCTCGGAGACTGAGACTGTAAGACTTTTGAAGTTTTACTAAAAACTGTTATCAAATATAAGAAAAGACATTATGAAACATCTGTATATCAAGGTGCTTCTGAGTAATGTATGCATGTTGAAACTTTTTTTTTGTAAACTCTGTTGAGTGATCAGTTCCAAAGCCATAACTGGATTTAGGCTTTTCTTAAACAAAACCCTGCAATACAAATGGGTTGGGAACAGCACCAGAGACAAACTGCAATGGACAGCTGAATATTTTTGACTGTACTAAATAGTGTAATAAGCAGTTTTGACACTGTGTCCATTTCTTACTTGCTTTCTAGTTATGCTTGTATCTGACTTCTGCTCACTCCAGTTGGCTATTGTGCCTTGTGTGTATTCTGGCACTGCATGCTGGCAAGTCTAAGTGTATATAAGGATCATAGGGTACCTCAGGTTGGGAAGGACCTCAGGAGGGCTCCCGTCCAACCTCCTGCTCAAAGCAGGGACAGCTGTGAGACCTAACCAGGTTGCTTAGGGCAATATCCAGTCATGTCTTGGAAACCTCCCAGAAGGGAGATTTTACAACCTCTCTGGGCAACTTGATCCGCTGCTGAGCTGTCCTCCTGGAGATAAATGTTTTCCTTGTAGCCAGGCCCAGAGTGGGGGAGGGAAGGGGTGTTAAGTTTCATAAAGTTCCTTAATGTTCTTTGTCCAGTCACTGAAAGCTCCTTGCATAACTTGATACCTTTTGATCTTGCTGACCAGCACCTGGAGTTGGCAATATTTTTCCCTTAGATAAAAATGAGCAGCAAACATAACGATCTTTTCATTAAGGATGGTGACAGTCATTGCTTCTGTTTTGAAGTTTAGGCTTGTCCATCAAAATGGAGATCTTACAAGGTCCACGTTGCAAGAAAGCTTTAGTTTTTCTACTTTCTGACTTGTGGCATCTGAAGAATAGAATAGATCCTTTCTTCCCACAGATACATTTCAAGTTAGGTATGAAATGTTCATGTAATGTATCATATCCATATCAAAGCAATTTCATTAGGAATAATGAATCTGATGAGGAAATTCATAGTCGTCTTATGCCATCTGAGCTGCCTTCTGCTGTATGATTTTTTTTGCTGCAGCTGGAAGCTGTCAGGTTGTGTGTGGGTTGTGCCCACTCGCCCAATGGATACTAAGCTCAAAGTCATCCAGAAACTTACACCCAAAGTGTATCTGTCAAGGACATGAGTCAAACAACAGTATGTTCTGTTCATACACAGAACTTGGCTGTTTGCTGCACACATTACCTTCAAGTTGATATTCCAATGAATTCCAAGTACTTCAGGTGCCTAGGATAACAGCCTTTATTTGGCATGCATACAAAAACTTCACATTCATTAACTCAGTGCAGCTATGCTAATCAGTCCTTGAAAAGGTAGCCTTCTCTCTCTGTCACCCATTTGCCTGTTCAGTGCTGAGACTTATTTTTTATTGATGTGATCTTCTCTTGCTTATTTAAAACCCCTGCTAGTGGAAGGAAACTTAATTTTAGCATTGTATCTAGCAATAGAAACCTTGTTTTCCCTGTAATAAAATGATAACGTTAAGATAACCAAGTGGTTTGGTTACAGTGGCTGGCCTGTCTCAGGAAGAAAATTCTGATGCAGTTTTGGGGGTTGAAGCCAACCTGACGTAAATCTGTTTGCTTCTTGCATCAACATGTCTGTAGGTTGGATGAACAGGTGTGGTTTACTTGAAAGGTTAAACTGGTAAAACGAGGCATAAGCTTAACAAATACGTACCTTTTCCCAAGAATTCTTCAGATGCCTCTGAGATGTCATTTCGGTTTGTGAAATTGCATTAATTGACTCATACTGCAAAATTTAATAAAAGAGCACAAGTTTTTCAGTCATTATTCCAACTGAATAATATTTACTCTAAGCCGTATAATGAAATTGTTGAAGACTAAATTACTACTGTAAAGCAGAGTATTTCAGTGTAAATATTGGACTAAGTACTAGTCAGCGTGAATAGCAGTTATATATCTGTACTCATTCTACTGAAAATATTTTTACAAGTATTTAGTTTATTTTTTTAAAGTATGCTTTTTTATTTATTTAGGTAAATATCTACTTTTTCTCCATACCAGCCATTTCTCTTTAATAAAAACGCATGAGCCAGTACCATATACTGGTTTTGAAAACTGTTTTTTAAAATCCTGTTTCCAATTGAAAAGTGCCATTTTTATGCAAAATAATGAACTGTTCTGCATGCTGTAATTTATTACATTGATTGGGGATAGGGGCTGTGATATGAGCTTCCTTGACAGAAAGCTAAGTTGAAGTGGAAAAGAAGATTTACTGGATTCAGTATTGTTACCTCCTTGGAAAGTAATGAAGATGAGAAAAGTAGAAGGATAGTAGATGAGAAACTGTATATGGCTTGAAATTAATTTTTAATTGAGGCCAAATGACACTTCAGTGTCTTTCATGTAATGGCGCTGGAATAGGGGATAGAAGCAGAGTTGTTTGAAACACAAATGGTCTCTTCTTACGCAAAGAGACCTTAATTTGAAAACCAGAGAAAAGTCAGAAGCTTTTAAATCTGAATGTTGAGTTGTAGAAATCAAATACCATTACTCAAAGTCTAACTGGATATCTGTTAGGTGAAATGTTCTGTGAGACTGCCGTTTTGCCATCACTGGCAGACATTTACTTCCTAGGATTTGTCTTGGAGAACAGAAATTGTATTCTGATAATAGACAAGATGCTTTCAAAATCAAAGGGTTATTAGGAAGTTTATCTCATGTTTTGCAATATTAAATGCCATTAATCCATTGCTGAGATAATGGACAAAGACAGTGGCATCAGGGCGATCAGTTATATTGAGTTGTTGGTTTGTTTTTTTTAAATTATGCGTTAGCTCGCTAATAGAAAATGCATATGGGAACACAGAGGTGAGACCCATCTGTCAAAAAATCGATTTCTGCTACAGTAGTTCAAAATCTGAAAACATGGCAGGAGGATGTGTCAGGTATGTCCATTTTGTGCTTAATAACTTCATATATGGAAAAACATGACTCCAGTTTAAAATAGCCCTTCAGTGGCAGAAAAAAGGCGCAAGGAACAACAAGGGGAAAAGATAAGGAAGAAAAGTCATGCATATTTAGAAATTTCTTTTTCTAATCTTTATAATTAAATACAAAACCATCTGGAAAACCGTACCAAATCAACAGACTTGAGTAAAAAACAAAGATGCTAGATTCAGAAGGACTGTGCTTTTTTTAAATGTAATAAATTTTCATGTCTTACAAAGCACTCAGCATGTTAATAGAACTCCCTAGGGAAAGTGTTAGAGAAACCTTTAAATATATTTATGTTTAGGCCTTAAAGCCATGTTGCTACACATTTAACTGGCATAATCTAGAGACATCCATATTTATAATGTGTTTTTAATCTGTATTAGATTATATTGTTATATGCTAAAGAAGCATCACAACCTGTCGCTTAGGATTGCCATTGTTGTCTATGGAAATAATGGGATGTATTCACTCTCATGAAACCTCATGGAAACAGAGGAGACTGGCTGTCATTACGGAAAATCTGTTTGTCCTAACATCTATGCCAAAACCTTCCTTTTAATGTTGTTGTTGTTTTTTGTTTTGTTTTTTTTAATAAAATATTGTGATCTTTGTTCTTACCCAGCGAACCAGCTCCCTAGCAAGACTTCTCTGTTAACATTTATAAATTTGGCTCCCTGTGGTTCTGAGTCACTGTTTTGTTTAAGTTCAACTTCAGATATCACAGCGAAGAAGGCAGACATAGAATCTTTTCTTAATCTGCAAGTTAAACAATTATCTATGTTTCTAGAAAGAAATATAAACATCAGAAAGTATGTCTGTAAACATGCAGAAATATATACTAATGTTTCGTTTACCCAGCAAATTTAGAACAATGCTGGAATTAAACCTTTGGTTTAGGAACCTATCTCCATGGGACAAGGATGCGTGGTTTAGTTCTGCTCCTGTTGAATTCAGTATCAAAATAGACATTTATTGTATTGTATAGGATCATGTGCTTGTGTATTTTTTACAAGAATAGCTAATTTATATTTGTTGATCACAGTATACTGTGATACACAATTTCCTCTTCTGAGTGTATGCAAGATGGTTTATTGTTATATGCCGCATTTGCATATAATTCACTGAGTTTTACGCTTTTCCATTCAGTGGGGTGGACCAGCTTAAATGGTTGAGTCAAAGTTGTATACTAGGTGTTTGATATAATCTAAGACCTATTTGTTGCAGATATTGTAAGTTTTATAGTAGATCAAGAAGAAGAGAAAAGGAGGAGGATGATCTCAGAGGTTGATTTGAGAGGTTGCCCTACTCTCCTGGTATTTGGTTTTGTCCATTCAATAGAGCATCTGCTTTCTGCAAATTAAGTTGCTTGGGCTAGACAACAGCTGGGGTTACTAATGGCTTGTACTTGAGTTTTGTTCACCAAACTTACCTGATTTTCAGAAGTTCCATCCAAATGAGGGTATTTACCTTTCAGTGCTAAGATGATGTTCTCGCTTATAATTCTTCTGTAAATTAGGGATAATAATTCATTATCATCTTATAGGGGTACATTGCAGATTAATCCATTACTTTGTGAAGTGCTGAAATAATACAAGGATGAGATACATGGAAGAGTTCATCCAGCGTTAATACTTCTGTCTTTAAACAAATGATTGAACAGCATGCAATAAATAGACATGTTAACATGTCTTATAAAGAACAATAAGGATTAAACAAAATAATACCTGCTGGGTGCTTAATTGACCAGCATTCACTCTCAGCAATAGATGAGGCTGGAAGTCTTTGGGAAAAGCAATTGTAATGAAAGATAATTACAACTCACACACAAGGGAATGGATTATGTTTGCCGAGATACCAAATGCCAGAACTAAGATTATTTCTGCACCCATAGCATCTGGTCCTATGAGAAAGCAAATTAGACTAAATAGACCCTTGATCCTGTACAATGACTTTTTATATTTCTATGAAATATTTTTAATCAGCAGATGTGGAATTCTTCCTCCCACATGGAGAGATAATTTTTACATGGAGCATCTGCCAGTCATTTAAGCATCTAGGCCCACAGAATGTTCATGAAGAGAAAGTCTCAGGAAATTTGACTTCTAGGATTGTAATGACAGCTCTTAGACCCATCCTTCAAGACATCTTCCCAAGATGAGGGTCATCCAGAAATTGATCTCTGGCTCAGACAGCAACAAAAAGTACCAAGTCTTTTAATGTCTAGGAAGATTTACATCAGGCTCACAATCAGACTTCCTCTTGTCCTAGGGTCAAGATAACTTACAAGTTGTCTCACATCTGTCTGCAATTTTAGTGTTACACGTGATGAGGTGGTATTCTTTAAAGTTGATTCCATTGCCCTCAGGCCAAAATAGTGTTGATTTGGGACTTCTTCCGTGCCAGCAGGAACTTATAGGACTCAGCCACCTTTGCTCTTGGAGTTTTCTCATACCAGGGGAATGTGCAGACCCTTCTTATCCCAGCTCTGCAGGATGATTAGCTGCATTGTAAACAAAGGATTTGCAACAAGGCATTATTTTCTATTCCATTTTAATGTGACTGTGTCCTTAGAGTATAGAATTTAAGTTTTAATTAGTTACTAACACTAGCCATTGCAGTTAGATAATTCCATGAAGAAAAGGCAAAACAAATTACTTGCAACTAATCTATGTTCCATTTCAGCACCCTGAAAATGAAGGGTTGCCAGGAGAGTGTGAGGGGAGGAGGAAGGAGAAACACTGGTTGAATGCACACCAGTTTTTCCCCAAAATGTCAATAACAGCTTATTCAAATTTATTGTCTAGATTTCCAAGGGATTAAAAGGTTTTGCACCTCCAGACAGTACTATGGTCGTTGGTGAAAGATGTGCCAGAGAGGTTCATGTATATACAGCTAGTTGTGGAAAAATTATAATAGAAGGAGATGGAAGCTACAGGCTGCAATTATGTAGTGGAACAACACTCAGTCCAGAAGCTTGTTGAAGTATCTCATTTTTTCCCCAGGAATAACATTGTGGTGAAAGTTGGTTTGTAGCACTGATGTGACATTGCTGTCTTACAAAACATGGTTTTATTTTTAGTACCTTCTGAGAGATTGAGACGTGAACTGTGTGATCCTAACTATAAAAAGTTACAAATTTAAAAAAAAAAATAAAAATAATCCTTTCCATAACCACCTGAAGCCAGTTGGTGTTTTTTATACTGACAAAGGAGTTTTAGTCAATACTTGCATAAAACTTTGTGATGGAAACTGCCATTTCACAGCCTTTGTAAAGAAAGGTTGAAATAGGCACCTGCAAGATTGCTGGAGGAAAAGGTAATGGATCTAAACAGTTGAACTTTGGTAAAGGAGGATGTCCACAAGGCATCACTGATACGATGCTGGGATCTGTTACGGAAATAGTCTTCCAGGTTTCCTATCAAAAATATTTTCATTTATTTATATTGAATTATAATCAGCCTACCAAGACCCCTGCCTTTCTAAAATGCTCACTGCATTTCTACATAGCATGTGAGTCTAGAGCTAAGTACAGAAATGGTGGGCCATGCAAGTCAGAGCTTAAGACCTGTTTGAAGTGAGATGCACCAATTAAAACGTGGTGTAGAATCTGCTACAGTAGTAGAATATTTTAGTCACATCTTGGTGCTCTGAGCTATTTCATTGTTAAAATGCTTAAATAAAAGTTTTGCTTCGGTTTGTTTGGTTTGTTGTTTTTTTTTTATGTTTTGGGGGGGGTTCTTTGTTTGATTGAGGGTTTTTTAAGAGAAAAGTAACTCCTTTCTCTAGCAGTCTGCAGGTCCCAAGGTTGGAAATACCTTGGGATATGGTAAGTTTTACAAGCAGTTGTGTAATGTAAACTAGAAAGAAGGTGCATGTATAGTAGAAACTAAAACATTCACTGTTGTATCTGGTGTGAAACAGGACTTTGCCTCCAGTCAAACACAGAAAATTGTCCTTCAGCTCAAGTAAATTGGCGTCATTTGTCCTGAGCTGAGTGTTCTGTTCAGATACTTAATTTCTTTGATCATTGTGCTAACAGACTTTAGTGTTATTGGGCCTAAATAACTGCCTGCTGTGTAATTCTGATTTGACAGTGGCATGATTCCATTATTTTCAATGGAGCTGTATAATTTAAAGCTAATACTAATAGCAGTTTGAGATATCTCCTGTATTTTTCCCTTCCTAATGATGCAGGAGACAGACCTTTTATTCACTTGATTTGGTCATGTATTAATGTATAAAATCCTCAGAATAAAAGGCTTTTTAGAGGACTGGAATGATGATTTATATTTCTAGTCTGCTCTTTTGAACAGCAGAAATTAGAAAAAGTTTCTTGAGTCTCAGTTATCTCTGTTAGCTCCTGGAGCTGAAGAAATTAGGACTCTCTTTCAAGTCAGTGAAGGTTCACCTAGTGGCATTCTCTGCCATGATCTTGAGGTGAATTGAATTTCCATATTTTCAAACGCCTTGCTTTCAAAACATACTGTCCTCATTACATACTTTCCCACAATATTTGAACCTTGCACTCTTTAAGTTCTCTAGGACCAACCCTTGTGCTTCTGGGTACGTTACTCCTTTTTTGTTCTTTGTAAAGATGATCACTGTGACCTTCAATAAATAGATGGGAGTTTTCAGCTCGTAAGACTGGTCGCGAAACCTTCTGAAGAGTTTCCCTACACTCTCCCAAACTTCCTTTACAAAGTTATGTCAAGTCCATCATAACACCCTGTGTTTGAAGACAGACTCTGTACTTCACACTCACTGAGTCTGCAGGACTCTTCTCCACAGGCGTAGGCTCTTTCGGAAGTTCCTCAGGCACACAGGCTGCTTTCATTTTAATTGTACAAAGATACTACAGTAAAATCATACCTTTGAGAGCACTGCCATCTGACTCATGAAGAAAGGCCTAGTAGGAAGAAAAGAGAGATATAAGTAATTTGATTGCTATCCTATCCTACAGGGAGCTGAGGAGGCATACACACATTTGACAAGAGTGTGGATTTGCTAACAGATACCTGTTCACGTTGTTTTGATTTTTTTTGTTGTTGCTCTTAATAGGGGTTGCATTTTGTTTGTTTTGTTTGTATGGATTGAGATCAACGAGGAAAAAAATCAATAAAGAGAGGAGAGCTAGAGCTTCTTTTCTGTTACAGTTGAGCTTATTACCTATTAAGTATATCAACCAGCTAGTAAGGAGGCAGAGTGCTGGAACCAAGAGAACTAAGGATACACTGCAAGCCAGAACTTAACTTTCAGAGTGAAAATGCTGTTATTGGGACTGTGTGAATATGAAGGTGATCTTACATGTGAATGGTAATGATATGAAGAAACTGGCAATATCATGATTTCTTTCTACTGCAACTTGGTGGTGTACTTTGTAATTACTTCTAAGTTTTAATGTCAGTAATCTTTGAGTGGTTTAGATTAGTATTAATAATTGGCTTTAAGTGCCTCCGATGAACCGCTCAATATCTAATCGGAATTTAGGAAGTATTTAATAACGCTTTGCTGGAAAGTAGTGATGAAAAGAAAAAGAGCACGTGCTTCTAATCTTCTTATAAAACTTTTTTCTGCACGTAAAAACTTTTTTTTTTGGGTAAGATTCAGTTCTTAATTAAATGATAAAATAGAGAAGAGGCATTTTTTGGGCACTACACTACATTTACATAGTTGTTTCACGTTATTGTTTTTACTTAAATTAGCTTTCTGTCACCACCCACTTATCAGTTCCAGTGGTATTTTTGAAGGGAGAGTTTCTCTGCAATGTCTTAATTAAAATCAAGAAAGAAGAATGTGCGAGGTTTTCGTTGTTTACTGTTTTGGTTATTTTGTAGATGTTTTAATAAAAGATCTAGCTGCAGCAAATAGGATACATTGGACACAGGAGCACAGGTGAAATTTAAGCCATCTCAAAGTGCAAATGATGAGTACCTTTGTCATAATCATGTAGAGTTACTCACTGGAATGTCCTGAAGTATTCATTTCTAATGGCTTAGCATGGTGTTAAAATCTTAAGAGGGACATTGTGACCTGCAAACATTAACTCTGGACTGCAGTGATGTTCCACACCTCAGTTTTCCATCATGAAGATAAGGGTAATAACTCCTTCCTTTTGTCCTTTTGGGGTTTTGGGTTTTTTTTTTGTTTGTTAGTTTGGGGGGTTTTTGTGGGGTGGGTTTTTTTTGATAGCTTAAATTTGGGCGTCTTGGGACTCTGTCCACTATGTATGCTTGATAGCTGGAATCCCTGAGTACTACTCTTATACTACTCATAATAACAGATAATAGTTGTTACTCTGGCAGCTGTCTGGATGTCTGTTCAATATTAAGAAGGTGATACTCTTCTAGTGCATTTTTAATAAAAGCCCATAGACATTTTTTCATTACTATTCTGCTCATTCCGAAAATCTGTTTCCTGTACCTCCTGCTTTGGGTTTTTATTTGAGTTAACGCTTACATTAGCTGACTGAACTTAGTAATTTCTTACGTATATCAATCTGCCATTACTCACCTAGGTTTATTTTCTCCTGAATTATTCTCACCTTTTCCCCTCCCCCAAAATACAAAAAGTAACGTGTTTGTGCACTGGCAAATGTGTGACACTTTCTCAGGGGAATATTTAATGGTGTTAATTTTCAGAACCATAGAAATGAAAGATGCTTAGAGCTCCCATCATAAAGAATATACAAAGATGGGTTTGTCATCAGCATGCATGTTGTCCTTAGGCTGTCAATTATGAAAGTTCAGACATAGACAGTAATTTCTGACCTAACTTACTACTCATTCCTGATTTCTATCGGGCAAATAATCAGCGAAATATTTAAAGGTGTAGAATACCTGCATAAAAAATAAAATGAATGCTGGTAGTGTGAAGTGAAAGTGATTTGTTTATGCTCTTTCACAGTAAAATATGTTTTAATTTTTTCAGCTGCATTGCTGCAGTGATTTGAAAGCCAGATCACGTTTACTAGGGGCATTATTACAAAACTGGAATTAAAGCTCAGCCTACTCAATCTATCTGTATCATAAAGCAGTCAAAAAAATGCTGATGACAGTTGAACTATTGATAGGTTATCAGGTTTTATGGACTAATGGAATGTAGATCACCAGTACTTGTGTTAATAATGATTTTATAGGACTGTTTTTAAACAAAGACATTGATTAAATAATATCTGTTAAAGAACGTGTCTGATCCATCTCTAGAATGTATTTCTTTTTTTTAAATTTTTTAAATTTTAATTTGTAATTGTAGAAAACTCTGAAATCCATGCTAAGGGGTGTATCTGAATGTGATACACAGTAGGATTTATTTACTGATTGTTTACAGTCTTGTTTATATTTCAGAGGTAAATGTTGATGCTTTATGTCCTGTTTTGAGAAGTATCCGGTGGTGGCAGTTTTCTAACTTGTTTTTTTCCTTTGCCACCTTTAAGCCTATGTTTGCAAGCAAACTGGAGACATCGAGTGGTTTTCACAATTAGCTGATGTGACACTGTCATCCTGGTGAAACAGAACCTGTATATTCCAGGGCAGATTGCTGTGCTTTCTGCACTACGTGGTGCTCAAAGGTGCTCTCTAGCTTCAGGGAAACCAGTACCATAACAAAGAACTATGTTCTACCGTGTGATTTACACCATCCCTCCGAATTGGAGGGGCTGCTGTTATGTACTATTAGGCCAAAGCCACCTCTTCTCCAGGCAGAACAAACACAGTTCCCTCAGTGTCTCCTCACAGGACAAGTGCACCAGTCCCTGACCATCCTGATGGCCATCTGCTGAACTTGCTTCAGTTTATCAGATGGTTGCAGTTGTTGAATGCAGTGAAGTATAATGCCGAAGCACGTACCAGATCTGTTGAGTTCAACATTGCTGTTTGTTTAAGAATACAAAATTGTTTTCTTTACCGTATTAGCAAATACCTCAGGTTTCTCTTTAGTAAATATGATAGCATCTTCTCTCAGGTGTGACTTGATGTGTGCTGCTTCTCATAGTTAATCTTTTGAGGTCAGCCAGACAGTGTTGCTAGGGCAGAAAGAGCTTTGCATTCCACTCCTCATTTCTGGTGCTGTAAGGATAGGAGTACAGTGGAAGCAAAAAGATGAGAGAGAAAGACAGAAAGATGTTTTAAGTGAAATTAACTGTTGTACTGAAACAACTGAGTGTTTATGAAAATCACCCTGTCTGCTTGCTTCTGATAATAGATATGTCTTTCCTCTGGAACTTCACAAGCTGTGGAATAATGCTTTTTCCAATATTTTAAATCCTTGAGAAAGGTAATAAAAGGGGTCAACTTGTAGCTATACATTACATAAATAACAGGCCGTTCATTTAAAGCTATATTGAATGGCAATATCAATCAAGGGAAAAGTTTCCCTCTTCTTGTTATGTATGCATTTTGGATGTTTACTTCATTCTACATTTGCACTTAGATTCCTATTCATAATCTCCTGCATAAGTCACAGGTCTGAGAACTGGACCCATGTGGCAGAAAATGTTTTGGTATTTTTCTTTCTTCTGTAGTGTTCACAGCTAGAGGAAGGAAATGAAAAATCAAGTAGACAACTCAGGGAGCCACAAATAACCAGAAGTCCTGATCCTTCAAAGACAGAGGGAGTTTTACTGACTTAAAAGGATGTCTTGTGAAACTTATGCTCAGCGTGAGATAGAAGTCTCACAATTGCTGTTAATGATATTCTCTAGAGGTTTTCCTTGTGCGAATATCCGAAAACTAAGCCTGAACTAACTTACGTGGTATTTTGTTTTCAGTTTAACTTGAAATAAGTGAAGAGTCTGTTCTGCAGAAGTCACTAAGTGCATAAACCTATCACCGAGTCCTCCAAACACCACATTTCGGTGATGCATAATCTAGAAGGTCTCTTAACTTTCTCTCTACAAGCTCCCTGAATGGTTTGGTGTCTGATCACATGAGAGATGCCTAAATCAATGTTGCAGCTCATTTGGTACCTGCTGGGATATTTAAACCAGGGTTTTGTCCTTGTCCTTCTTTTTCTGAGACCCAGCAGTGACAATTCTCATGGAACAGTTGGTGGTAGGATGATTTACTAATTCTTTATAGCCATTCCACTCTACTGTCACAAAAAGTTGAGAAATGCATCTGGGAGAGCAGAGACTGCTACTTGTAGGAAAAGGTGCAGATAGAAGATGGAGTCATGTAGGTTACTGGAGGTGAGTCCAGATGGAAGGTTGTAAGGAGTTTGGAGTCTGGTACTTGGAAGACATTTTCCCTTTTTGTTCGTGTTTTGAATTGATTTTACTAGGTTGAGAATATGTTCCCAGCCTTTCTGCACATGAAACCTGTAAAGGTCTTGTTTGTTTTCTTATCTGTAGAGTAAGAGTTGTAAGGACTGATTGTTGAGAGGGCACTAGAAACCAGGAGAGAGATGAATTTTCTCAAGCTGTTGTAAATATCTTTCTTGTGTTAAAGCAAGCGACAATTAGAAATCCTCAGCAAAATTTCGCAAAACCAGGGTGATACATGGATTGAGAAGAATCTGAGGATTTCTGTCCTTTAAAGGACTTCAGTCCAGACCTTACTGAGTTCTTGCAAGCAGGGAAGTGCTGCCTGTTTGGATTCAAAGTTGCACAACTCAAGCTGTTTGCCTGTAATAACTCAGTAACATTCCCTCACCTTTTATTCCCACCTCGCACATTGTGTGTTTGTTCATATTATATAGCAAAGTGACTGCACAATGGAGTTTTTTTAGAAGTTTAGTTTTTTCACTCTGTACTGCATTCTTATGCTTTTGTAAATTTTTTGCCTTTAGTGTGATCTATGGACATGAATCAATGAAGTGTAGATAACTCAGGGTTATACATGGTGTCTGAGTTACCAGAACATGCTTGTGGTTTATTGATGTAATTCACGTAAGGTACTGAAGATCAATTTCTTATGGATTTATTTGTTAGCTAAGTATTTATCCAGCAGTAAATCCCAACAAGTTAAATTCTACCTTCTCACCTGCTTAATGATAGGTACTTGCTTAAGATACTTGTCAGTAAACCCCTGCTAAGCAGTAGCACTGTTAAGCAATAGCTTAAGTTAGTATATTAAAGTAACCTTCACATAGTAAAGTTCACATTAAAAATGTGAACCAAGGAAAAAAGATAGACTGTAATAAGACATGAAAAAACAACTTAGAACTGGTGGAAGTGTATTTCATGGAAGTCAACTGACATGATATTTGTACATTGATTAAGGTGTAATATCCCATGGATCAGGCACATATCAGAAGTTATATGCATCAATGCAAAGGATTTGAAGCTTGTTTTTGTAATATTATGGAATGAGACTAGGAAGGCTGTAAAGAACAATGGAAAAGTCCCTACCTACCTACTTAGATGACCTCCAAAGTTAAAACATCCAGCTTAGAGCCGCAATTTGTGCAAAACTGGCTTTTGTTAACTGTTATCTGTGTGCACCTACTGTCATGCATTATCATGAGATGAAGAATGGCATCTTTTCAGTCAGGCTTGTATTCATTCTTATTAAAATTATGATCATCACACAGGGCCAGACAGAACTAAGTGATTTCTCAGCAGATACTTTTTTCTGGGAAAGGGCTTTCTGTTCAGAAGATGCTAAGATGTGCTATTGCTTCTTGTTCCAGTGGGAGAAAAATCTGTTTTGAAAAACCTTTCCTTCACTATAGATGCGTAAATGGGAGAGAATTCTTGAAAACCTGGCCGTAAGAATAATATGTCATAAAAAATGGCAGCACTTGGAGTCAGTGCATCTTTCAGCATTTTGTTCTCAGTTGGTATTTAACTGTCTGTGATCAGACAGAAAGTGCTGACTTGTTACCGTTTCTTATATCCAAAAGGCTGTTGGTGAAAGAGGAAACATTATCATGCTTGGGTTTCGGTTCATTTGGAGCAAGGCAGGTTGTGCCACTCTGAATATTTTCAGTAATTTAAAAAAAACAAAAAAAAACAAAAAAAAAAACCAAACAAACAAAACAATCAGGAATTTTCAGATATCCAGGAAAATGAGCTTTGAAGTTTGCAAGGCACAAGTGCCTTCAAATGTCTTTCTGTTTGTGAAGATGTTTCTTAGAGGGAGGAAATGCGTCAAGAATTTCAATTTCCTTTCATTATTGTTGGTGCAAATAGTCTCTGCTCCTCTTTGCTCTTTCTCTCTCTCTTTTTGTCTTGGGTTGTAAAGTCTTGTTAAGCAGTGAACTATGTTTTCTAAAGATTTTGCTAGTGCCAAGATAATTTCTAGACCATTATCTCAAACAATTGTGATCAATATATTTATACTTTATGGGTTTTTCCAAGCATGTGTAACTGAAGGGAATTTATTCCAAATGCAGTCTGATAGATATTATTCGTCTTCATTCAAGTCATTTGTTCCAAAAGTAAGGAGGCAAGTAAAGAAAGCTTTTGCGGGGTTGACTTGTTTTTCTGTATCTTTTATTTCTACAAAGAGAGCATAATTCAGAATCTGCAGAGGAGGAAAATACTATAAATGTTCTTTAGAGAATAATTTAACTACAGGTGTTTGCTATTCAATTACAGCTGTTTAAAAATAAGTAGCCAGTCAAAAAAAGCTCACCACGGAGAGGGGGGAAAAGTTATTTTTTAAAGTAGTAACATATTCCTTTTAGGCAATGATTTTGGCAAATATAGCAGGATGCTATTTTCATTCTCCTTTTAAATTTTTTATATTAAACATCTAGTAAATGTAATTAAAATGGAATCAAGCTTTCCTGTAGAATTTTCTCTTTTATAATGCATTATGAGGATTGCAGTGTTTATTAACTTGACTACATTTTTCACAGAAAAAGGAGTAGAAACCTCACTTTAATTAATGTAAAATGCAGGACCCTTGCTGTTTGTGTTCTAGTAAGGGTAAGTCTACCTAACTAGTTTGACATCTAAGAAGACTCCATAATTTATTGACTTCCTGAATAAGGCCCGCTTCATCTTCTACATCATTAAATAACAGACTTGATCAAGGGAAGAGCTTGCCTCCCAGAGCTGGTTTTACTGATTAACCTCTTTTCTCTGAGCATAGGCAAATGTGTTGTAGAACACTGTAAATGTTGAACAATGTAGAAAGCAGGAAGTTAGATGGTAAGTGCACTTCTCGTTGTGAGAGTGTAAGAGCTCAGGAGGAGGAAAGGAACTATCATGGGACTCCAAAGAATGAGAATCTGTTCTTGTAATAAGTACCAATTTCTTATGAAGTTCTCTGTGAGGTTCTGATTTTATCTATAATCTTAGACTTAAGTCACCGACTTGATTGCTTTTTCAGATGCGTGGCTCCAAAAGCAGTGTCATTTATCATGTAGCGGGACATTCGTGTTTCATGGTTTGATAGCATTGGAAAAAAGTGATGCTAGCAGAAAACAGAAGTTTCCTCTATGTTTGCTCATTTTAAGAAGCTTCTTATGGGAGGATAAGACAAAAAGAGCTTTCCCCTACTTTATTTCCTTCCAAGTCATGGCAAAATTTCAGGCTTTGAAATTATGAATGATTTCCTAATATCTACTGCTATACTGTAAAATTCGGTTTGACCTAATGAGCGTGAGGATGAAGATATCTTTTGCTCTGTTCTCATTCAATCAGGCCAACTGAATTAACCAGTAAAATTGTTTGCAACAAGCTGCACTGTTCAAAGTAATAACAGCATGATAGACTCTATGCTGGGGAAGTCTGTGAGAGAGAGCGCACATATTACTTCAGGGTCAGTGAAACCCCACAACCCTTCATGATTTATAGTGTCTGGCAGGGATAATGAACCCTGTATACAGGAAATGCAGAAGGAAAGCAGTAAGGAGCCCACTTTTTGGAATTAGTTCCTTCCTTGTATCAGCTGACACCTGGTAATGTGAAGAATGGATTATACAATTACCAGCTCGAGGTAAGGCTGAAAGCTCACAGAAACAGTGGGGGGACACAATTCCTATGGAATTGCTCAAATGGTGCACAAGTTGTCAGAGGTTTCTTGCTACATGTTGCAATATCAATTCTTCTTCTCTGAAAAATAGGCAAAATAATTATTAAGAAAGCGTCTCTATTTGATATTTGTGTGTAACTGTTGGTATCTGTTGCCAGTGCTCAGTTATGTATTACTTAAAAGAATTGCTTTAGAGACGAAATAATTAAGAGATCTTAATTCATATCTGTGAATGCTCACAGTTGTCTTACTAATTTGTTTGTATATTCCTGTTGAAACTCACAGTCTACAGCAGTAAAACTGCCTTTTGATACTAAGAGTTTGTTCAGTACTCAGTTTCTGTTTGCTCTATTAGTAAGTATAATGTTTTTTAATAAATAAAATCACAACATTATTTTTACTTGTAGATTTTGGAGAGTCCTAATGGAATGTGTGTATGTTTGGTTTTTTCTTTCTGCAGGTAAGGAAAATAAGACACAAAGAAGTAACTTGGAGCTATTCAGCGTCATAGAACGTGTCATTAGCAGAACCAGCAATACTATTGAGTCCTTTTCATTATCAAGTGAGACAGCTAAATGAGTTAAGTATTGCTGTCAAATGCCACAAAGATGTAGTATATTAACTTATCTTGATCTGTCCCAAAACAGTAATTATGCTTATAAAGCAGGATTTCAGTCTGTCAAAACAATCCGTTACAATTTTTCCATGATCTGGTGACCCATCAAATAGTATTTTAGTTGTTAGACTTATGCTTACGTATTCTGAGTTGAAGAAAGGTGAAAAAGCTTGGGAAAGTTGAATAAATAAAACTGGTTGGGTTTCACCATAATCTAATGATACAAAGCAGAAAGACTGACTATTAAAGTAAATTATTCAAATATCTGTCAAAGGTTTTAAACAATGTTTGCCCCTCTCAAGGTTTGTTATGACAAATAATATGCCGTTTGTGTACTATAAATCCTTGGAAAAGAAGTTCTGGCTCATAAAATCTCCTAAGATGGCCAACCGAACTTTGATTTAGGAAGAATAATTTATCTTATTCTGGCTACGACCAGAGTAGACCAAATATACATACAAACAACATATATATTACATCAGCCACATACGGTGATGTAACTTATTAACTTGTCACTATAATCTAAGGAAAGAGGTGAAGCTGATTTGCTGTGTGCATTATTTCTTTGTATTTTCCCGCACTTCGTAAAGTAAATAGATCTTGAACTGTGGAAATGCCCTGCTTACTGTATAGTATATATGGCATTTATACAATCAATGGACAGACAGATTCTGTTCCATGCAATTCCCTATATTTGGCATTATTCCATATACGTTCTTTTTTTCTCTCCTGCAGTAATTTTCCAGGAAGGAAACTTCTCTTTCACTTCTAATTAATGAAATATTCTTGGCTTTTGAGACTTTACAAATATTACTTGTTTTCGGCAATAATGTGGTTTTTTTTTAATTCAAGCAGTTTGTATGCTGGTGACCCCCACCTTTTCAGAACATTCTGTGTTTGCTACATGACCATCAGCAGACATAAACTCTGCATTGACATTAATAAAAAATGTCCATAGACACAATACAGGATTAATTAGAGAGTTTGGCTTGTAGAAAATCACTTTGTATACTCTTTCACTGCCTGCATTATCATTCTTAATGAGAACTACATGGGGTTGCTAGTAAACACTTCTCATTTGTAGGTGATGTATACTGCCACAAGTTTTTTCATTATCATTTACGCATATAAAATTAAATAAATAACATTCACAAACTTTGGATACTTGACCCATTTGACCATGAGAAGAGGCAGTTACAGAACCCTCAGATACACAGTTGTTGCCTACTTTTGTCTTTCAGTACCAAGTGTAGTTAAACTATTAGAATAACCAGTCAGAAGAGAGGCAGATCCCCTACACTGGCAATGTTTGAGTCAAGGTTATATCCCTTTATTAAAGACATGCTATTGCTTATGTAGAAGCTTACAGATGTGACACAGAAAAGGTTATGCAAGGTTCTGTGACCTGTGTTACACAGCAGATCGGAGTAGACTGTCACAGTAGTTCCTCCTGGCCTCAGATTGAATGAATCTTTTCTGTTTGACCTGGGATATTTGAAATGGTAACAGGTGATGATAAGGTGAGTTTAAATAAAGCTTGCCAACAAACTGTTAACCCCACCCCCACCCCAGCCTGAACCTCTCTCTTTCAGGAGCATTGATATTCATGATCACCCAAGGGGAACTGATACTCTGTAGAAGTGGTGTGTGAGGAGAAGGGAAGACAACGGTAATTATTTTTGTTTATTCCCCTCACGATCAGAACACTATAATTTAGCAGTCATAGTGAACTAAAGAAAGAAGAAAAAAGATGAAGTGCTCTAACAGTAGTCACCAGTGTGACTCTCATGACAGTAAAACACAGGAGAGCTAGACCTTTAGGGAAAAGAAAGGACTGTTTGAAAACAAATCACTGCCGTTCAGGGGGGAAAAATGATCCCAAGTTTACAGTATCCTAGAAGAGTCAATATAAACAAAATCGTGGAACAGGAGAAGAAGATGGTGGATGACTGCCTGCTCCTACACCAAGCAGACCTTGAGAAATGTGCCCAGCTGTTCTGCTATAGCAGAGAGAATTCATTTAACCACCTTTTAGGTTTGCAAGTTCCTTTAGGGTAATATGAATTGAAGTGATAGCCCAATTTTAATAGAACGGAAAAGACCAAAGGGTAACATTTTTAGGATGATAATATAGATAAAGACCACTGTTTGTTTAATATTAATTTCATCTTACTGCTGGTTTGCACAGTCAATGCAGTAGTTTACCCAGTATACTCCCTACACAGCACTCGTGTTTCAACTCTAACTCTTCCACGGAGAATGGAGGTTATAGATGGCAAGCTTCCAGTGGTGTAAACAACTCACACAGAAACACAATTTGTCACACATCCAGGAAATACGGCACATGGTATTACAGCATAATTTAAAAGACGACAATAATAACTGAAAACTGTCCATCAGAATTTACTCCAGAGGCTTAATGGAGGATAAATGTTTTGTATCGCAGAGATCCAGCTCCCATTTTGCTGTCAGTTTATGTATGCAGCACTTCAGCTATGGGTGAGAGTGAGTTTGTTGGCATGGAGAAGGGGAGAGTAATTCAAGTTTTAAAAAATATTTTATGCAACTTCAGATATTTTGTTAGAACAAACTAAATAGATTTACAATCTGAAAAATAATCTCTCAAAGCAAGAACTTAATTTCAGTAATATGTTGGGGAATTTTTATTGTACTCGTTGAGGTGAATTAAACACATGTTTGCGCTTAAATATGTTTTTTAAAAAGCATTGGACAGAGTCCTACTGCTGTAAGTGGTTCTACAAGGAGCCTGCAAAGGAGTGCATCCCAAGTAGATTCCTTTTATAGACTGGCAGTGGCAATGATCAGATAAGCATCAGCATGGGGTCTCTCAGCCCAGCATTAGGTCCATCCTCCAGTGCCAGCTCTGCTGCCCAGAGGTGGCTCCGAGCACTGGCATTCCAGGATTTTTGCAAGACAACAGTGTGGCTGTTCCTTCTCTCATCAGCAAGGGAAACTTCACTCCCTTACAGGGAGTCCTTCCCTCTCTGGCATTCCAGCTTCCAGCTAGTTCAACCCCTTCTGCAGTTGGGCCTTTTTGGCCTCCATACCAGATCATTTCTGTGGTCACAAATTACCACTGCTAAGCAGTTAGTTACAATTTGAATTTCCCCTTTAACTACTTCAGCAGTGATGCTAAGTCTGTATCTATATAAAGTCTCTTTAAATAACTTAAATGAAAAAGGAAAAAGAAGTAAAGCTAGTATGTTGAACCCCATGATAACCATGTAGCTTAGGAACTGGGGTTTATGGATGCATGCTCTTTCTATACTTTCTGAAGTTGGTAACATTTACAATTTCTGTTCGTATTAATTTCATGTTTAAGTTACATCTGGACATGTGCATCGATGGTGATTTGGGGAGGAAGGAAATTTTTTCAGTTTTACTTCTAGTGCCCTTTCATCAGGCTGCTTTTATTTGAATCTGCCTTTGCTCTGTATTTTATGCTTATAGCAAGACACTTGTGACTATTCATATTTCTAGGGAAGGCCTTGTTTTCCTTTGCAGCTGTGCATTGTGACCCAGTTGTGTATCAGAATCTTAAGTCTGCCTGCTGGAAGCCTGTTTGCAGAAGTTAGGTGTTACAATATTGTCATTCTGAGAAGCTAACGGTGATACATATGGGATCTCCAAAGTCAGAATGACATCACTGATTATTCCTGAAAACTAGGTCAGTTTCCTAGAAATCAGGAAGGCAGGCAACAGAGGTCAATGAAAAGAAGGAGAAATAGGCATTATCAGTTGCATATCTGAAAATGAAAACATCTTTCTTCTTTGTGACCTGTCTCCGCAGATCTTGGAAACTACTTGAGTATTTTTTACTTTTCTTTCTTCTTATTTCCAGCATAATGGCCAAGAAGGCCAACAGCATCCTGGCTTGTATCAGGAATAGTGTGGCCAGCAGGAGTAGGGTAACGATAGTCCCCCTGTACTCAGCTTTGGTGAGGCCACACCTCAAGTACTGTGGCCAGTTTTGGGCACCTCACTACAAGAAGGACATTGAGGAGCTGGAGCATGTCCAGAGAAAGGGCAACAAAGCTGGTAAAGGATCTGGAGCACAAGTCTTATTAGGAGTGGCTGAGGGAACTGGGGTTGTTTAGTCTGGAGAAAAGGAGGCTGAGGGGAGGCCTGATTTCTCTCTACAGCTACCTGCAAGGACATAGTAGTGAGGTGGGTGTTGGTCTCTTCTCCTAAGCAAGAAGTGATAGGACAAGAGGACATGGCCTCAAGTTGTGCCAGGTGAAGTTTAGGTTGGATATTAGGAAAAATGTCTTCACTGAAAGAGTGGTCAGCCATTGGAACAGGCTGCCCAGAGAGCTCGTGGAGTCACTGTCCTTGGGGGTGTTCAAAAAGCATGTAGATGTGGCACCAGGACATGGTTTAATACACATGGTGGTATTGGGTTGATGGTTGGCCTTGATGATCCTAGAGGTCTTTTCCAACCTTAAAGATTCTGTGATTCTGTGATAATGGAGTCAGTCCCAGCCAAAACCAGTTGTCATGGTTTTAGTCCAGCTGTTGGCTGGGCACCACCTAGACGCTCACTCAGTCCCCCTCATTGGAAAAGGGAGAGAGAATCAGAAGAATGAAAGTGAGAAAACTCATGGGTTCAGATGCAAGAGTTTAACAAGTGAAGCAAAAGCCGCATGCACAAGCAAAGCAAAACAAGGAATTCATTCACCACTCCCCATGGCAGGCAGGTGATCAGCCATCCCCAGGACAGCAGGGCTCCATCATGCATAATGGTTACTTGGGAAGGCAAACGCCATCACTCCAAATGCCGCTGCCCTCCCTTCTTCTTCCCCCCAAGGCCCTTATAAACCAAGCATGATGTCATATGGTATGGAACATCCCTTTGGTCAGTTTGGGTCAGCTGCCCTGTCTGTCCCCTCTCAACTCCCCACGCACCCCCAGCCATTCTGCTGGTGGGGCGGTGCAGAAAACCGAAAAGTCCTTGGCTCTGTGTAAGCATCGCCCAACAACAGCAAAAACCATCTCTCCACTATCGACGCTGCTTCCAGCACAAATCCAAAACACAGCCCCATACTGGCTACTATGAAGAAAATTAACACTCTCAGCTGAAACCAGGACACCACTCCACCAGAAAAGAGGGGACAGGAGCCAATCTGAGTTACCTATTCAGAGGAAACACACAGCAGGAAATTTTACCCACCAAATCCGTAAGTTTCTCTTTAGATCTGCTTGTTGAAAAACAGTAGTACAATACATTCTCTACATGTAACTCCCAGATTGGTGCAGAAGACAAATCTGTCTGATATTATTTGTGGTTTCAAGCCATTCTCATCTTTTCCTACATCTTCTTTCTCCTCATAAATCCTCAGTTCCTCTTTGTTAAAAGGGCATTCTTTTAGACTGCATTGTTTTAGTGCTGACACACCACGTGCTGTCTTGGCTGCAGGAACATGTTGTCAGCAAATTCTTCTTGTAATTATCAGAAAGACTAACAAACTCAGAGGATGTCCTCTGAAGTAATTTTCATTTTTTAAATTATTATTACCATTACATGTGTCTGCATGCGTGTTCTGATAAAACATGGCATCTTGAGGCTCCGTTAAAGTTTTGATAGGGATTATTGCCTCTGAGGGTATACAGGTTTTTTCTTCAGCTGTCCTAACTTCCTTATTGGCATCAGCATTTGTCACAGAAAGCAGCCAAGCAACATAGACCTTCTATTTTCATCTACTGACTAAACTCTTTACCATCTCCTGCCACTTCCCACTTCATCACTAATGTTTGTGTTGGCCACCAATTTTATTTTTTTATCTGCTAGGGACCCTTTCAAGCCTGATTCCAGCAGGAATAAGAAAGGCCCCCAGCATCAGACAACTCAGCATACAGACTTTATGGTTATTCTTCAAAGTAGGCGTGGCTTGAAATCACAGCAAGATCCACAGTTCCTGCTTTGAGAGGATACTTTTACCTTCAAATTTCAGGCCTCATTTTAGATGGAGCCTGCACCCTTTGAGAGGAAGAACCCATTTAGTTCCAAAGCACTTGAAGCACTGCACTCTGCAAAGCATCTTGTACCTTTGTTCAGACCATTAGGAATATTCCAGGATGCTCCCAGGGAAGTATCCTCCCTACAGCCTTGCATTCTTGCAAACTATTCTTTTTCTCTGCCCTAGCCCCTTATCATATGCCCCAGAAATTTTCCAGGAGTAAATAATGGTTTGCTGTCATCAGTCTTCAACAGTGAGACAGCTCTGCCAGAGAACTGAAAGCTGTTAATCCTACACACAGATCCACCACCCATAATTCCAGTCAAATGTCCTTTCAAGGATAGATTGACACATTTAAATCCTAATGGCAGTCTATAAATTCTACAAGACACTTTTAATATCCTAGTCTATGGCTATATGTTCTAATTCTTGAGAGTACTTAAATCTAATTCCTCCTTCCCCATCTCCTTTCTAAGACACCATCACAGGATCTTGAACTCTTACTATAATTTTATCCAGATGCTATAAAATTGATCCCCTATACACTTTGCAAATGAGTTTTCCAGAAACTTCTTCCCAGTTAATAGAATAGGATAGAAAATGTTTTGAATTTTTTGATCAAAACCTTCTCATTTGGAATGGTGCCTCTGTGGGCAGTAATTCTGTTGAAGGAGGAAGTAATTTTCATTTCTCAGACTGTAGGACATCTATATCTGCATGAGATCATTGCATTAGTTCTCAGCAGGTAAGAACCAGTATCAATCAGTTCAAAGCTCTGCTTTTCATTTTTCCATTTATAATGGTTTTGCTTCCTGTTGAGAGATACCTTGAATATCAAGTTGCATAGGATGTGGACAATTGCTTTATAACAAAGCATTGTTTCTGCCTTAGTGATGTACTTGGTATAATGTTAGGTAGAGTAAGATCATTGGACCTCTGCTTAAATACACTAAAATTATACTGTACTCTTATCTTGGCATCGGTAACTTAAAGGTGTATTCACCTCTCTGTGTCATTTCCAGGCCTTCCAGGCTCATCAGGTAATTTTACCACCAAGCACAAATTAAAATGTCTGATTTGCCTGGAAGTAGTGCTCAACACATGTACTAGCTGCTAGAGGAAATGCTTATTAGCATTCCCAGTTTATCTGCTGACAGAATACTCACACTCATTTCAGACGTGTCTTGCATTGCACCTTCAGTAGTGAAAAATTCCAGACATTGTCTACAAAGGATGTCTTTTCTTCTATCCAAACTGAAATCTCAGAAATATTGCTTGTAGGCTAGAACACACTGTGCATAGGCTAGAATACTTTGTGCCAAGCCCAGCTGCATCTTCTTAAGACCTCCTCATAGGTTTTGGAGGGGCTGCTGTTACTTGCCTCTGCAGCCACCTTTTTTCCCAGGCAAAACAAGCCCACTTTCCTCAGCCTTTTCTCACAGGGCAAGTGACTTGACTATCTTGGTGGACATCCACTCAACTCACCTAGCTGATCTAGTTTTTCATTTACGGTAGCACCCACAACTGGACGTGCTATCTAGACATGTTCTGCTGGGTGCCAAATAAAGGAAGACAATTAGAGTCTCCTGGCTGTGCTGTGATTCATACAGTTCAGGCACCTTTTGGCTGCCTTTGCTGCCAGGGCTTGTGCCCAGCTTGCTGTCTGTCAGGATGCTCGGGTCCTTTTCAGGCAGAACTGCTTCCCAGCCAGGTAGCCCCTGGCTTGTATCGTTGCTGGATGTTCTTCCTTCCAAGCTGCAGGACTGTGCATACATCCTTCCTGATTTGCTGAAGGTTCCTCTCAATCTACTGCACTGTTTTATACAATTGTATGAGCCGCATGTAATTTCTATTAAGGAAAAAATTACCTTTATTCAGTGAGTTCTGAAGAACTCAGACACATCTCAGGACTATTCCAGTATAAAATCTAAATACTGTTATTCTGTTGTCCCACCTTGCTACCCTTAAATATATAGTTGTAAAATAAAAAGCAGCAAAATAAAAATTATTCTAAAAATGAGAAGAAAATAATTGAGTATAGCATTTGCATTTTATGAAATTGGAGTGTTTATTTTTCCCTTCATTTAAATTACTTTTCCTTCCCAAACATTTTCTTGTCTAGCAACATTTCAGTTTACCATTCAGTTGCTACTTTTAGTATTTACTCCTGTTCAACCACATCTAATTCTGCTAAATACAGTGCATATTAATAACATTGAAAATGTAAAATTACCAAGAGGAAGTGTGGGATTACATTAGCCTTGATGAATTTCATTTCAAAAATGAGGAAAAAAAAAAGAGGAGGGAGGTGGGACAGGTCTAGGCTTTCACTGTCTCCCCCCATCCCTGTGTGCCCCCCCATCAGTAGACATGAAAAAGCTCTCACAGCCACATCCTCTTTACGGTCCAGCTTTTCCTTTGGTGGCTTCTTTCCAGCTCCATTCCAAATGGAGCTCTAGGCTTTCTCATAATTCCAAACCTAACCCTAACTCTGACCCTCATCCCAATCCAGAGCTTAAACTCATCTTTTGACCCTTTTTTGAAACTATAGCTGAAACTCTTCCCTTGGGTTTAGTCATTCATCACTGTCTAGTAATACTCTGCCTCTGCTTGCTATTGCAACATCAGTACTGAATTGAAACCCAACTGTATGCTCATTTGCCTCACTGCAAGGTACTTCTGCACCAATGCCCCAACAAGCTTTTATGATGCAAAAAGTTGCTAAGTTTGCCTCTGCACTGAGAGGTTGCCTTAGTTGTAGTGTTCCCATCTTTATTACCACTCAGAGACTGCAGATCAAATGAGCTTTGATTAGAAGTATGGTTTTGTTTTTCCAGTAGCACCAGCACTGGAAACTTAAGTTTGGGATCTATGTATTCTATATAGATCTATGTATGTTTTAAACACCTGTAAAAATTGTGATTACTTTGCTCTGGATGCTTCAAAGTGAAAGATTACTCAATCAAGACTATATTTTCAGAAGCTGCATAAGACAGAAACATATGACATAGCCTACCATGCTTCACATCAGTCCTTACAGAAAACCACCAATTTCCTCCTGTCAAAATACAGAGATATTAGTTAGAATTTCTGTGAAAGTCTTAGGGAACAAAGTTTTGGGCAAATAATTCAATTTATGTCTGTGAATATTCATTTGGACCTTTTAAAACCAATTCATGTTGAGTGCTTTGAAATAATTCTGTATTTACTATTCATGCCTATCTGGGGAAACCAATTTTTCTCTTGCAAATTCTCACAAGTAGCCTGAGCAGGATCCAACTGTAAACTACAGAATGTGTATATCAAAATTCCCACGGCTCTTGTTATCTAAACTATTCAGTAAGGAACAGAATGCCATTTAATTTCACAAATGACTGTAAAGAATGTGTTTGTCAAGATAGTTTCTGAATTTCTTAAGCAAATTAATCTTGATTAATGAATCTATTCAATAATATTTCACTGTATGTGAATTTCATCACATTTATGAAATTGTTCCTTTCAAATGCTAATATTTCCAGTAAAAGTTGTGAATATGCCAGGAAAATCTTGCTGCTAAGGCCATAGACTAGAACTTTGACCTCAGTCTTCCCTGTGTAAAATTGGTCTTATCACTAACCAGCTTTGTCTTAGGGCTCAGGTCAGGGACAGTCTTCTATTCTGTATTCATGAAGTGAATGGCACAGTATCTGTCTTCCACATTATTCTTGTTATAACTTAAGAAACAAAAACCAAAACCAAACACATATTAAACAACAACATACTATAAAATAATAAACTGTTTTCCCAGAACTGGTAGAAGCAGTGTAGTTTATAGTAGATGCTTGGGAAAAATATCACATTTAAGAATGATAAGTTCTATTATCATAGAACCCTAGGATGGTTTGGGTTGGAAAGGACCTCAAAGATCATCTAGTTCCAACTCCCATGCCCCCCCAGTTAAGCAACCTGATCTGATCTGACATCTGTCCCTGCTTTGAGCAGGAGGTTGGAAGGATGGCATCTTGACCATACCTTCCAACCTGAAGTATCCTGTGATCTGAAGTCATTGGTAGTTTCTGAATTCAAGAGAATTATTATGGTTTTGCTGAAGCTGTGTAATTACTTTTCAAACTTCCAGTGCACTAGAATCTCTGTAAAACACTATGACCCCATTGATACTGATATCAAAACACAGACATTTTTTAGAACATTTAGCTGAGAGTTCTTCCTCTTTTCTTCTATCCCCTTCTAAATGTCTTTTTTAATACCTATTTCATAGTTTTACTCTTTGGACTTTAGTATCATCAGCATCCAGACATAATTTTCCACATGCAGAAGCAAAGATATGCAAAAAAAAAAAGGACAAAAACTAACCCTCCAAATATATTCCATCCTTTTCTGACTGGTTAAAGCACAGCAGTAGGAGTTAGTTAGCTGATAAGCAGAGCACCTGGCAATCATTAAGGGTTTTTTTTAAAGGGTTTCATAAAGTTAAAAAGTTTTTTTTAGATTAGAGTTTTCATTTAGAGAAGTCTCTAATTTCTCTCTTCAAAATGAAATCAAAATTTGAAGGGAAAGAAATAAACAGTTAACATGGTCTTAAAACCTGTTTTTTAGAACTTCTGGTTTTGCTGCAGGTGCATCTATAAATGGAAAACACCCTCATTTCAAAGGACTGATGTTTCAATGTAAGCAGAGTTGTAGAGGCAGTGTGATAGACAGGTTTGTTGTCTGTTTGTCTGACTGCCTTATGTTGTGTACTGTATAAACTGCCTCACATAGCCTTACTCTTTTTTGCTAGAACGGCCTTTTCTTTGTTGTGCTGTTTTGTGTGCTTGTTTATGTATTTACCAGTACTTTTCCATTTATCATGCTACTTAGCTTTCAGTTTGGTAGTTGACCGTTCATACAGATCTTGGTATTTGGGATTACAGATGGTAGTGTTATGGTAAGGCCAAGGATGCATTTTTGCTTGTACTTGTTGCTTGTTCAAAAAATACATACTTGCTCAGAAAACTTCTAAATTTGAGGATGTCCCAGCTAGATTTCTTATTAAGCATTGTCACATTTTAATATTTAACTTGTTTTCTGGTGATAGTTACTGTCCTCATTCTTTAAATTGAGACTTACCCTAGAAAGTTTTAGTAGCCATTTGCTGATGTTTTTCAACACAAACATAGCAATTCCAACTTGGTTCCATGAAATTTTAGTTGTTTGTCCATGCTGTGGGGAATCACTATGTGTGATGTTACACACATACTCACCAGCTCTTTGATATCACTCTTCATGTGGGTCTTGCAGATGCTTTCTCTAGCTCTTCTGTTTGATTTGGGTGTTCCAAGATGCCCTTTGTCTACTTGTTTCAGTATTTTCCTTATCATTATTATACCTACAATGTGTGGACTTTTCAAGAGCACTGCCGAGATCCCTGAAAGCTCATATTTACCAGAAATATGAGTAGAGAGCATTGATCTTTTCCTTCCATTTTATAGTGTCATTACTTGTTAGTTCCCATATTTAATGGTTGCTGTCTTCAGAGCACCCCAGATGCTTAAAGCTATAGGATATGATGCTGTTGTCAGGGTCATGCACATTTATTGCTTGCTTGAGGTTAGTTTAAGGACTCGAATAATATACTTTGAATAACATGCTTTGATAATAACCTTTGAGAATTTGCTAGTGGGAAGCACATAGTAATCTACTTTCTTCAACTTGTAGCCCATATTAAGCAAAGGACCACAGAGCTAAACCATAGCAAAGTGTCTGTTATCTAGGAAACATTCTAAATTGACGTGACAAAAACTGACTTGACCAAGACTATAAAATATATCTATGGCAGAACAAGGCTTGCGTCTGCTTCCCTGTCTTGGTGACAGCATTATCTTGTTTTCTCCCAACAGTGTGTGAGATTGCAGTCTTAGATTCTTCATGTTAAATGAACTTATATTTCATGAATCCCATCTCTACTACCAACCAATTGTATGATGTAAATCAGAGGAGAGGATGAAGCACATTTCAGACAGATAGGTAAACTTGTATATAAAGTGCTTTTTTATGTGCCTAAGCAAACATAAAGGCTAGTCACATCTCTTCACCAAATGTAGAAAATACAAATGTAATTTGATTAAACTGTTAAACCTGAGGTACTCATATGACCTAAAATGAGTATGGAATCATGTTTTATGAGATACTTGCCTGTGAAAAAGGTTAGAATTACTGCTTCTTTGTCAGTGTTTCTATTTAACTGCTGTTTCTTGAAATACTTTCAGAACACACATTCATACCTGCCAAACAAACACTGCTGTACAACTTCTAGGATTATTTCCTCACATTGATGTGGAGGATTATAACTTTCCATTGCAAAGAAGCAACTCTGGTTTTGCTTGTAATTTTTTAGAAATGCTGTCAGCAATTGCATTTTCTTTAGCTCTGAGATACTGTTAACAAAATAAAAAGACAGTATTCTCCATTTTTAAGTCGTGACAAAAATATTGTAAGAAACTATATTTGTAAATTTTTGAGGAAACATTATGCTCAGTAGCACTGCAGAAAACTGGCAATTCAGAACACCCTTTCCTCTGGAGACTGAGCGTTCTGAGTCTGCAGTATAAACTAGAAGATCAGCTGATGCTGTTTCTATAGGGGAAAAAAGTTAAATACACAAAATCAAATCACTCAGAGCTCCTCTGGTCAGACAGAAGTAACCTTCATTCCTGTTTAGTAACCATGAGCAAAAAGCAGAAGTCTTGAAGAATGATAAGCATCTGCTCAACACAGCTAAGGAATTTTCTGAGACAGGTGAAGTGAGAACAGACGCAGAAGTAAAAAATAATTTACAAAGTTTACTGAGCAGCTTGTCACTGTAAAACTTGCTTGAGGAAGGTTTATACTACTGCAGATTAGGAAGAATACAGAATGTTTGTAACAGATACATAAATGTATTCTATGATTCTAGTATCGAGATTATTTTAAAACTTAAGTCCATTATTTTTAAGATGATATTTAATAGAGTTTTATTTCAGCAGCAAGAAAAAAGCAGCATGAAACAGAAGCAGAAAATAGTGTTATAGGAATGGTGGAGATGCCACGCTTTCAGTATACTCTCTCCCTCTGTGTAACACAAGCTTACACAGAACTGTACCACAGGTAAGACTAGTAGAAACATAGCTCAAGTGTGTATGGTTCCCCAAAACAGAAACTTTAAAAGTCTTTCAGGACTCCACCCAAGGTGGAGGGTGGAAGATATGACACCTGTGAGTACCTTTCCAGTGAACTGCTGTGATCCACCAGGTCAGGTGGGCCTTAGAACTGCTCCCCTGTGAACAGTCCTCAAAGTGGTGCTACTAAACCAGGCATTCTGTCATGCCTGTGTGTGGATATTTGTTAAACATTGTATTAGGAGTTTGAAGTGGAATATTTTAGGTTCTTTTGATGAGATACATGTCCCTGCCAAAGCTGAATTGGATACTGGTGAAGGATATGGGGATGTTCTCCCACTCAGATTCTGTACTAAACACACATACCCATCTGTCACTCAGTGTTCCAGTTTCCTTTTCTTCAGCAGTCTGAGGATTTAGTATGTGAGGCTGCGTGGCTGGCAGATGGAGATATCAAAGCAGAGGATACAGGGAGGTATAAGTGCTTCATTAGAGACGAATAAATGTATTTAAGAGCTGTCCTTTGATCACAGAGTAGTTTGAGGGCTGCAGGAGTAACCCAAGTTCAAGAGTCTAGATAAAGTATTCATAATGTTTTCCCTAAGGATTGTCTAATCCTATCATCTGTGGTGGATAAAGACAATAAAGGCCAGGGGAAAAGCTGTGACTGCTATTTGCAGGAGATGGTACTCTGACTGATTTGATGTAGTATGGTCTCAGTGCTAACATCCTAACAGAGAGAAGATTTTTGTAGAATTGGCTACATGTAAGAATTTAGAAACAGCAGAGAGAACCATGTGACCAGAGACAGCCAGGCACCAATCCTATTTCTCCTCCAGGTAACATTGTGGGTCAATTGTCTCTTTTTGTGTGAGTCTAGGTTGTATCAGGTGCTGTTAAGTCTCAGGAGTGGAGGTAAGAGTCCTTAAAAAGCTTTCTGTTATAAATAGGAGCATCTTGGCTTAGGCTTGTGTTAAGTGTTACTGAAAGCAAATTACCCTGAATTTAGCCACAGATACTGGCAGACAACATGTAGAAAATTTGGTCTAAAGCAATTCCAGAGCATATTGGTTACTCAATAGCTAAAACTGCTTTTTTTTGTGAGACTGATACCAAAAAGCATGCTGTGAGGAGACTATTAGTAGAAAATGCACAGATAAAACATGTAAAATTTGAGCTTGCCTCCCATGTTAATTACCAATAAAGAATTATACTTTGATTGGAAAGATTTACTCAATTATTAATGCTTCATGCTGAAGGTTATATTGGTAATTCAGGTGATAAATAGGACGTATTTCTTGCCACTTGTTTGCAGTGTGTTATCGGTAAGCTTAATAATCTTTGATTCTAAACCAATTGAAAATAATTTTCTGACCATATAAAATAGTAACTACTTAATTTTTCTAATCTTATTCTCTTTAGTAATTACTTTTATGGAAGGGTTCATTTCATTAGCTAGCTAGTGGCTTTAAGTAATGTTTCTTTCTTTTCTTGAATTGGACTTAGAATTGAAGCAAAGCATGGCAAAAATAAGTTTTTTGACTTACTGTGAGCTTTCCTTATCATGTGAATTTATTGCAGCAACACATTAACCTTTCCTTCATACAGGATGCAGTAACTCAGTGTATACAATTTTTTGCAGTATGGCAATTTATCCAAACTTTGCTAGATCTAAACATTCAACAGTTAAAGATAGGTAACATACCCGAGTCCTTTAGGAATCTTTTACTCTTTGCTTATGTGCATTCTGTCCAAGCTATTAATATTATCTAAATGTAGAAATAAGTTTATCTAAAAGAGTTTTTCTTTTCATTCTAGTAGATAATTCCTAGGTCTCATGTAAAGTAACATGGTTAATTGCTGTAAAAAAAAATGGAGGATAAAGAGTAAGCAAGGATTATTTCAAAATCTTCAATGTAAAATATTTAATAACAATACAAATTTTTAGTTATTGGGAATGCTCATTCTTTTCTGGTGTTGGTCAGTGTTTTCCAAGATCATGCGTATTTTACTTTAAAAAGATACCTTGAATTTCAAGTTTATTTTCTTTTAGTATGAATTATGACTCTGTCCTAATGCATTATATTTCCAGTGAAGTAAGCAGATGTCAAATTCACCCTCATAAAGAGCAATTTTAGAAAAGGTGATGCCAGGGAACATGCAGATTTGAATTTTTTGAGGGATTTCATTTAATTGTGCTGTCTTTCAGGATCACTGTGGCATATGCTGCAGAGACATTGGAGCTGACTTTGTCAAGCTGGCATTGCACTACAGTTAATAAGCCCTTGTGAGAGGCCAGAGTTGCGAGCACAGACATAGCACATCACTAACATGTTAACACTATTCTGTGCAGATGTACCAGTAAGCACTAGCCTGACCTCTCTGCATTACCATGTGCACTGCAGACATACGCTCAGTTTGATTTGCTTTTTCAAAGTGAATTCCTAGTGGCTTTGGGTTACAAAGAGACTTCAAGAAATTGTGACTGAGACATCTAAATGAGGATTAACAACTTGAAAAGCTGTGACCTGCTTGTCCAGAGCAGAGCACTCATTTCAGAGTGGTGCTAGCTCAGCTCTAGTGACAGAGTCAATACAGTATAGTATCATTCCTTACAAAAGAAAATAACATAAAAGAATCACGTGCTTGCATGATGCTTGATTCTGGCACAGGAGTCCTCACAATAGCCTGACAGCAAGGTTAGATGGAAGAGAACTAATTTAACATTCCCATTCAGTCTAGTATTGGTGATGCTCCTGTATCAAGATGTATCACAAATATTTCACATCAAAAATGCCCTGTACTAGCATGCAGGAGAGCCAACAAAACTGGAAACAGAGACACTATGAGCAGCTATTATACAAGAAACTTGTCCGAATAATACTCATAAGTGTAGTACTTTAAATGCCTGATCTATGTAATAAATGTTTGGCAGAAAAGGTGATGTGTGTAGCAGTTTAAAAGAAGTATTAACAATACAAGCAGGTTGTATTTCAAAGGTTAGAAATGTGCAGGCAGGACAAGAATTGGCAGGAATCTTCAGTCTTTGGTGATTAAGACAGCTTTCTCAAGAGATCCCTGCAGCCCCTGCCCTCCAAATGACTTCCACACCAAAGAGAACAGAGCTTATGAAGTAGCTCAACCAGAAGTTACAGCTGTGATGCAGGAATACTGAATGAAATTCTCTAGATGACTTGTGAAGAAGGTCAGGCTAAATATCTAGCCATCATTTTTGGCATTTAGGTTTCCTATGTGAAACTCCATAGCTGTTAAGGTTTGGTTACAGGCTGGATCATATCTAGTCAAGTAATCCATATTTCAGTAAGCTGAGTATGGTTATAAAGTGTGTTGTGAAAGCCATAGCAATACAGTATGGCTTGGGACTGAGAATTGTAGAGCTTGATCACAGCTTCTTAATCAGAAGTACTGTGGGGTTTGGGTTTTATTCTTGTTTCTAAAAACTCCATAAAAACTGCTTTATTAGATACACATCATAAACTGCTGTGAGACAGAAACAGTTATTACTCATTTGCTATAGTTAGAGTAAATCATGTAGCAATGCTTAGCTAACTGCTGTACCTACAATTCTGCAGTCTTGTAATAAGTGAGGACTATACAATGATAGCATAGCCTGTGAAAAACAAAGCTTACAGTAAGAGCACGTCACTTGAAGTTCTTTAGATCCTAGCTGACATGTTGTTGTTGGGTTTTCTTCCCTAGGAAGAGTTGTTGGATTGAAGTTTCTCAGTTGGTTGCTGACTTTTCAATATTCATCCATAACTCAACAATGAGAGTTTTAGTAGAAGAAAATTGTTCCATCAGAGTTAAATAAAGAAACTCTGAACAGACAGTTAAAGACTTCAGAAAATCCTGTAAGCCATGTCTTCTACCTGTAAAGGTAGAAGTCTGGCTCCACTGAAGTTGCTCCAGTTCACCTCAACACCTGCCTGTCTCTTAAGTATCACTTGGCTGCAAGGGAAGGGAAGTTACTCTTTCCAGACCTAATGTTAGCCCACCCATGGTAAACCAAAGTTCCTCCACTTCATCTGCAGACACAAATAAGTGCCTCCTTTGTTATTTCATATCAAGTTTCTGAATGTTAGAAATTAATTATGAAGCAAAACAAAACCAAGCCAACATTGTTATTTGTTGTAGTACTGACTTTTTGAAAGCAAACAACTGCATAGCAGTTACTTTTCTGCATATTGCAAAACCTGTAGCAGCTGAGATACCACCATGGGTAGCAGCCAATCCTGAGACACCTGTGAGGACAGGCAGCTGAATGCAGCCTCATCACCTCTTCCACCTGTGCCTGAGTAGCAGACAGGAACCAGCTGTGTAACATGCACAGCCTACCCAGCAGCAGGTGTCCAGAGAACTTCTAGAGAAATTGTGATAGAAAAAAAAAGAACAAAGCAGGAAGAGGATCAGGGAAAGCACTGAAGGAGGTACTGCATTTGAAGGTTCTTCAGGTTGCTGCTTGGACTGCCTGTAGCAGAAGTCACAGTAAGGAAAAGGAAGGAGCAACCCCTGTTGCAAGTACAGGTGTTCTGAACTGGGCCCTGGAAGAGCAGGTGTAAGCCTAATGGAAGCAAGGTAAGATAACCAGACATAGAATGACAAACATAAGAGCACAAGGATTTGGAATAGCCCAAACTTTTTGAGCTTCCATGAGGACCTGTTTGAAAGTTCCAGTGAGATATGTGGGAGATGCTCTTTATAGGTGTAGAATTATTCCTGATGATAGAGAAGCAAGATGGAGCAGTAGAAACCGTTTTGTCACTGTAGCTATTTACAGTAAGGATTTCTGTTATGGCAGGCACATATCATGCCTCATTACACACCTGACCTAACAGGGCTAGCAAAAACTTAATGTATTGTTTTAGCTTTAGTAACTGTTGCTACCTGGCAAAGGATAGCAAACAACCTGCTATCTTCTAGGGTAAGCTCATTGTGAGTCAGAATATGGAAATCTCATTTCTGCTGCACTGAAGTATCCTACA
This sequence comes from Psophia crepitans, assembly GCA_013399095.1. Classification (NCBI taxonomy): domain Eukaryota; kingdom Metazoa; phylum Chordata; class Aves; order Gruiformes; family Psophiidae; genus Psophia; species Psophia crepitans. The sequence goes on from VWZZ01001034.1 coordinate 36,299, forward strand.
ACAGGGAGTTTGTGAAGTTTTGTGTCTACACAGGACACTTGTATTTTGAACTAAATGAATATGGCCATAGTTACCTGTGTGTGGTTTCTCCGATCCCCTTCACCTGGGGCTGTTCATCTTTTTGAAAGAGTCTGCCCTACAAGTGGTTAGTGCACAAATGTTCGTGTAGCACCAGTCACTTCTGTACAGCTGTCTGCAGAAAATGTCCTGCTTGAACTGCCTTACATTTGGACCCTGAAAGTCATGTTCTGTTGGAGAAAGATGGGGACCTTTTTTGAATACAGCTTTGATCACTAAAACTGTACCTCTGTCAAAGGTTACTGCTGGTAAAAAATGTACCTTTGTTGCCAACTTCTGGCACCACACCACAGTGCAAGTCTGTGTAAGTGAAAGGGAGGATAGAACCAGAAAGTTATGTAATGTACAGCAATACTAGATACCACCTCATGTTCCGCTGTGTTCGTGTCTACATGTGACACACACCACCTGCTTTTCCTCTCACACATGCAAGGCTTAGGCTCGCAGATGGATATCGGACTCAGACCGAGAACATTCATGCATTAGTTAGATGTCACAAGGTATGTGGCTTGAAATAGGAGTTATATTCAAGTAATAATACAATAAAAACCATGTCTTTACTTTCAAATAACTATTTTTGCTGTAAAAACTGCTGTTTGTCAAACTTCATGCTTTCTAGTATTTTCTTTGTCTTTTTGATGTTTTAGGTACAGGCAGTGTGAAATTTTTATGTTTCTAAATCTACCACTTAATGTGCAACTCAAGGACTAACCAGAATTAGGCTATATTATGTGCACAGTACACTGCAAAATTTTCATATAGGTTAGCTCAATAAAAATGGCTCTTACACTTTAAAAAGAAATACGTATTCCACAATAACTCCTTATTTCTGTCAGGATTTAGTGACAGCAGCTAGATAAGGTAAAACAAGCACTTTTGGAGACAGAACTTTATCATGGTTTATATGGCTTTGTTGCATATGACAACTACTAAAATTTCCCACGCTCATAATTAATAGTGCTGGCACTGAGAAAGAAGGGATCAGGAGAGGTAGAATTTTAGTATATTGAAGCTAACCAAGATTGGTAAAGAGAAAGGCTACTTGAGGAGGAGTCATTTAAAAAATGAGGCAGTACAGAGACATTTTCATATTTTTCTCAATGTGCTAGAAGATGACAGCTGAGAATTGACCCATTAGAGCTAAGAAAAAGACTTGTCCTAGGAATGACTGGAGGGGAGTAAGCGCCTTAACAGCTTAGAATTAGTAAGTTAATATTTTACACAAACTTTTTTCATAGCCTCAGTTGCTATTATGGGATGAAACCAAGAATTCTTGCGACAGTGTTTTATAATTTTATTTATGATACTGTTGGCCTCTTTGTCATGATCTGTAAAAGATATGAAATGTCTAAATTTAAGAGACAACAGGACACTATTTTGTAACTTGGTTACTCCACTCCACAAGGGGTGGAGTCTTATTGGCTTTTTTAAAAAAAGAGAAGCGTCCTTCATTAATAGTCTGCCTTCATAGACACTGTATTCCATTCAACTTTCTAGAACAGTGTTGAGAAAACTTACTTCTATTTTAAAGCTAGAATTTCTCAAATACTGATTACTAGTACAAGTATGCTAGATTTTTAGATATATTTTGTTCTTCACAATAACATAAAAGTTGTCTACAGCTACTTCAGCAGTTGGAGTGAAGCAGCAATCATCCAAAGTAGTAACAGGATACCATTTGCCAGTGCACTGTATCACAGTTCTTGCTTACTTTCTTTTGTATTTGGCAGGGCTCCTAAAAAGTTTATTTTACTATCTTTCTTCAGTAGATTACCAATGTAGAGTGTTTAGTCCCTATGTAGAAATACCCATATATTGGGGAAAGGTTGCATTTCTTTTCAGACTGTTTTACTGTAGAGAAAGAGATGCCTGTGATGAAATGTGGGCTATACAGCAACAACAGAGTACATTATTCCCTTTACTACTCTTACAGCAATTAAATCCAAGAAGACGACAAATTACAGGGTGAGGGACAAATTTCACATCAGGGTAATAAGCAAGTATGTATAATACCAAAGTAGAACAGAAGCTTCTCACAAGTTTTCAGATTTTTGCTTGTCTTTGTTTTTCAGAAATAGAATAGGAGCTGGAAGATACACCCTTCTTTTATAGCATTTCTGTCAGTGCTAAAGCACTCCAGTTGGTTGCTGGTTCATAGAAGGAACTCCTTCAGCTTGGTCAACCCAACTTAGGAGTCAATAATAAGTAGGAAAAAGAACAAAAAAGGTTATTATATTAAAGTTACCTTCTCTTTGAACTCACTCTGTCGTGATGGGATGAGGAACAGTAGATGTTAAGGCTTGACCCTGTAAATGATGTTAGCAGTAGCTAGAAGAAGGGTGACAACATTCCAGCTAAATACTTTCTTCCTAATAGACAAAAGTATTCAGCTGATGAATAGTACCAGCCTTCACACTTCTACCAAATTACTAATTAAATCCCCACCACACCCATAATTAATAAAAAATTGCAGTCCAGAATCAGATGGATTGGATTAGTGCCTTCTAAATTACATTTAACAAAGAAAATACCCAGTGTATTAAAACAGCATTTACTGTACCTACCGCTTAGTCATTTGTCATTAAGTTTTATTCTCGGTCTTTCCTGCTCTCATCTGCTTTCTTATGTATTCCTAAAATCTGGTTGGGTAAAGCTGAACTTGGAAAGCTTGGCAGTAGTCATGGTATATTTGGTTTATTCCAACACTTTTGCCGAATGGCAATTTTAATTTCAGTTCATAGTACTGAAGACAAGCAAATTATAAGTTGAGGGAGCAAATGTTTTCAGTGTTGTTTCAGTTATTATTAATCTGTCCGATTCAGGGACTTGCTCATGGTTCCTGAATGAGAGAAATTTGAAGATAATGGCCTGTCGCTATGGTTCCTGCCAAAAAGGCAGATGGAAAACTCAACAGCTGTAGTAGCTACAGCAATGAGCAGAGAGTTGGAAAAAGCAGGCAACCTTGGAGTGAATAGTTTATGAAATGTTCATTTTTTAGACACCAGTACTTCTTGTTTATAGATAAAAATAATTGTATCTGCTGTGGTCATGTTTTCTCCTCAAACAAAGGTCACAGTGACTCTTGGCTGTGTATTTTCTTGCTAAAGTGCTTAACAACAAATGAGCCCCTGGAGTTAGAAATGGAAAACAATGAATAGTCTCCCCTTGAAAAGTGTAAGGATAGCTGTTAATCATAGTGTCATAGAATGGTTTGGGTTGCAAGGGACCTTTAAGGATCATCTAGTCCAAACGCCATTCATCTTCCACTAGATCAGGTTGCTCAGAGCCCCATCCAATCTGACCTTGAACATCTACACCTTCTTTGGGCAATGTGTTCCAGTGTACTGGTATCAGTACAGGCTGGGACATGAAAGGCTGGGGGTACTGGTGGATGAAAAGCTGGACATGGCCCAGCAATGCGTGCTTGCAGCACAGAACGCCAAACGGATCTTGGGCTGCATCAAAAGCAGCATGACCAGTAGGTCGAGGGAGGTGATTCTCCCCCTCCGCTCTCATGAGATCCCACGTGGAGTACTACGTCCAGCTCTGGGGTCCCCAGTACAAGACAGACCTGTTGGAGCAAGTCCAGAGGAGGGCCACAAAGATGATCAGAAGGCTGGAGCACCTCCCCTCTGGAAACAGGTGCAGGGGTTTGGGGTTGTTCAGCCTGGAGAAGAGAAGGCTCGGGAGAAGGTCTTAGTATGTGGGGAACTACATTTTTACCAGATTCTTCTACATGTCACACTAAATTCAGTGCCATTACTGATTCAGTTTTAGGAATAGGATTTTTTTTTTCTGTGTCTTTAAATATCTCTTTTGATTTTGAAAATTGTGTTACAGGTTTTGGAAAAGATAGAAGGTAGAAGGCATGTTAGCTTCAGCAAGAGATATATAGAGATGCTTTCGGTGGGGGTGGGTGTAACAACATGTAATTATTTCTGTGAATACACAGCACACTTCAGGGAAGGTTTTTTTTTTTGCTTCCAATTAACGCCAATTATTAAAATTATATTTTTAATTATGAGATTTTAGGCATGCAAATGCCATGGGTCCGGCTTTTTTTTTCTGAATAGGCAGTCAAGTGATTTGAAACCATTTATACGGTATAGAGGAGTAAGAGGAAATAGCTTATATATGTATTTATAAGGCTCCTATTTAGCATGTAAAACTTATTTTCAGAACAATCTGTTCTGAATTCATCAATTGTTTGTTGGGGAATTAATTATATAGGAGAACATTTCAAATGGAAATACTATGCCAGTCATTATTGAGGCTTTTTGAAATGTTTTTGTATATTTCTAGTTTCAGTTAAGGGATGTGTTACTCTGTAAAACTGGCAAATTCACTGTTGGTTGAAGCTTAACAGGTATTTTAAACTTGGCTAGGAACAGTATCTTTTACTGATGTGCATTGTTAAAGAACTGCTCATTACACAGGCATATCTGTCATTATGAATTCAAGGAAGTTGCCCTTCCAGCAAAGCTTTTTCCATACCACCAGCACAGTCTCTATGACACTCTGTATTACAGATAGTTACTGACTTAGATGAGAGCTTTGCCTCAAAGAGCCTAAAAAGCTGTTTTCTGTTCTGTACTTGAGGAACTGGCTAGTATACTTGTCTCATTTGTGGTTTATAAAATTGCACCAAAAATTCAATGCAGTTTGTTATTTTGCATGGAGGTGGCTCAAAATTTTCCAACTAAATGATAAAAGAAACACTGAAGAAATTACATCCTGCGTTTGGTCTGAATCCCTCTTTAAGTCAAAGCTCCCAAATACACTAAGGAATGCAAATAGGCAGTTAGATCAAATATATTGTTAACAGCTGTCTTATAATTAGAAAAATGTGTGAATTCTGTGGTAAGCAAATTGGGTTTATTCCTGTTTTGTCTGTCAGAAAGCAATCTGAAAAATAAAAGCACCAGAGTACTGACTCAAAAGTGAGTTATAAATGCATCAAATAATCCAGGCTTCTAATGAAGGAAGGGTCACTGCACAGGGCTGTGAAAGCAATTACTGTGCTAGGGTTATAGCATGCGACCAGTGGTGGCCTGTGCTGGCACTGGTGGACTGTGGGATAATTTAAATTACTGGCTCAGTGGTGGCTCATTTCCTTGAAGTACTAGAAAGTGAATTGCATATTCCTTTCTTTGGCATCCTGGGTTATATAGTCCAGGGGCATATACTAAGATAACTCAATGGTGATTTGATGAAGATGCATGAAACAAATGGAGAGAGTAAACTGAAATCAGTTGTTCACACTCTTATTTCAGTACAAGAATGAGGTGAATTAAGTGAAGGTGGTAAGAGCCAGTTTCAAAACAAAGAGAAGGGCAGGGTTCCCTATGCAACAAGTAATTTGCTGGGAAAAATTCCCAGCAAAGAAGCTGTGGATGGTAAAAGTTTGGATGAATGAGTTATTGGAAGAAGTGTCTGTGAAGGAGTGCTAAATTTGTAGAAACATCATCCAAGTCAGGAAGTCCCTGGGCCAAAATTAGTTGACAGTTAAAAGAGTTCTACTTCAAAAGCTAGAAGAGTTAGAAGAGTTTTACCTTAAAAGTGCTAATTGCCACTCTCAGAAGTAGAATGTTGGCTCTCTTGACCTTTGTCTGATACAGTACTGCCTTTCTGATGTTAAAATTTTATTTTCAGTGTGCAGCTTGTACTATCAGAGGAGTTTGGGTCACTTCTGTCACTCAACTTATATAAGATTTATTATAAAAGTAAGTCCCTTAGAGACCCCAAGTCTTGAAATACTTACATGCCCAAGAAGGAGGGAACTCCCTATGATTTTTTTGCTTTTTAAAAAACCCCAGCATATGTGTTCTAATCTGGCTTATTTTCTAACCGTGATTTGTTGCTGATTTGTTGCCATTTTGCAGCCTCATCCACTCAACTGACCTGCTAAAATACGTACTGAATTTCTGTGAAACAGTATGAACTTGGAATATTTTGTCAGAAGTTCTAGAATTTACAGCATCTTTGCACAGTGAAGTGGAAATTAGAATCTGGTTGTGCAGTGTTGCTTAGGTGTTGCTTTCACTGCTTTATTTCCTCCCCTCTTCCTCTTCTTTAAGATCGTAAAATAATTGGTGAGACCAGCAAGTTATTCGTAGGTGCTGTGATACCTGACAGATCTGTTTTCTTTGGTTCAAGCGTAACCTTGTTACTAGGTTTAAAACTAGCTTTAAAAGTTGGAAGACCTTGCTGATGTAAGCATGCTCACTTTCCTGGTGCATATTTATTTTAGAGGGTAAGGATTCAGGTCAGGGGCTTCATCTTACGTGCCTGTACAGAGCATTTTCTGCTTTTACATTGGGGGTTGTGTAAATATTCAAGAATATAGGTTGTTCTCTATACAGAGTGTTGGAGTGCTTTATGTAAAGGTTAATTAAGTCCTTCTCCCAACACATCTGAGAGTTGACATTAGCCCTATTTTAAAGTTCTGAACCAGAGGACATGTAGGTTAAACAGCTCGCACAAAGTTGCACATTAGTTCTGTGGCAGATCTAGGAGGTTTTGGCTACAAGGTAACTACAAGATAACTACAAAGAGGGACATTCAGTGCTGAGCAGCTTGTACATAAATGTTAGAGAATGCAGTTAATACTTACCTAAAACCATTTTGATTAAAAATAGTAGATTTCCCAGTTAAATACTCCAAATGAGCCTATAGGGATAAGGTTTCTTAAGCTCCAGAATAAAAAAGGGGTTTTTTTGTGTACCTGTTTGTATTTTACAATTAATGCTATGAATTAATAAATAAATAATAATAAATATGAGAAAACATAAATGCTTTCCACCCAATCTAGTTTACTATCACTGAACTTTGTAGATATGGGGCACTGAAGGGCTTGAAGTGCTATAAAGTTCAGTTGTTTGTTGGCCTAACAGTCCTGAGAAGCTAGAGCTTGGAATCTGCTTTTATTTGAAGAAGTAAATTTAACTTTGAGAACAAACTATGAAGGTAGATTATTTACACGAGTGCTGTGCCTCCTACAGGCAACTCTGCACATCTGTTTGAATGAGTCCAAGGTTTATGGTAATATCTGGCTATCTAGACAGAGGAATAGAAAGGATAGGAAATGTGCACTTTTCCATAATGACTGCAGTCAGTAAATACACACTGTGTATGCGTGTATGTGGGTACATGGGCAAGTGGGAGGCCAGAGGTTGTTTTCCTCACTTAGAAAGAAATGTTCTACTTGTGGTTCCAGTGGAAACCATCAGGAACATATGGATTCATCCTATGCATACCCTACATTCAGGATCTGGAGCACAGGAATAATATCTGTCTGTTATCCCTAGATGTTCAAAATCATCAGTCCCTGGGCAAAAGATTAGATATCTATAAGTTTCCATAGTAAGTAAAAAATCGTCTGAGTAAGAGAGGTCCAAGCCTTTGGGAATAAAGCTCTGGTCATTCTGGTTTTGTTGTTCACACTGTCAAAAAATGCCTGTGTGTGTAGAGATAGATTTGCATGGGAATTCATTCTGATTTTGCAAAATATGATCAGGTGAAAAAACTGAGATAAGAAAAAAAGAAGAGTGTATTTGTTCATTTCAGGCCCACTGTTCCAGAATGTGGGATTCTGGTACCTGGAGAGTGTGTACCAATGCAAACTTGTAAGGACTTTAGACAGCAACACTGTAAGTGGTAGCTGAGTAAGTGTTCTAGGTATTTAAGCACCAAAATAATTAAACCATGTTTGCACACCAAAATTCTCTGTCATGTGGACAATATATATGGCAAAGGCTAGCTTAACATTGAGGAGTAGCAAAGAAAAATATTGAAGAACTTGACTCAATCCAAATGCAACCATAGAATAGATGATTTTGTGGAGATGTTTTAAACAACTGCTGAGAGTAAATTGAATGCCCAAGCCGTTCAATTTACTGAAATAAATTTACAGAAATACTGAACTGCCCCAGGCAGAAGTGACAAAAGATAAACATTTTTGTGGGTAAGTCTTGAATTTTTGCTGGTGTCAGTAAGAGTAGAAATGCAACTTCTGCTTATGTCATGGGAAGACGTTTGCTGGTTTTTTTGCTGTTTTCTTAACAGCTACAGCTCCTTTAGAGTTCAGTGAATCATTGCAGCCCTAATGGAATTGCAGCTTAGTGGTGAAATCTCTGAGAAAGTCTTTGAGTCTTGTAGTCCCCTTCCTCTTCCTCTTTGGTGAGATGAAGGTGGCTTCTTTGGTGGCTGTTTACTCTGCTAGCTGAGCTAGAGATAACAATTCACCTTCTTTACCTGTTCTTTTTCTAGTGTCTTCTGTTCATTTCTCAAATTGTCAATTGAGTTTAAGTCAAAAAACTTCAGCTCACTGTATCTCTAAACTGTACGCTGTTTCAGAAGAATGAATTCACATCCTATGTTTGGTGATGCTTTCCGTTTTCATCTCTGTAGGATAGAGATTTTAGGAGAGGCTTAAGCCTCTCTGTTTCCATGGCGGAAAGGCCATTAAGTTAACTAGATTCAGAGGCTGTTGCAGTGAATAGGTGGACTATATTAAGCCTTTTCTGCAAAGGTCACGCTGCATCCATTACTTGAACATTCATTCTTCAGGAGAATACAGGCAACCTTAGAGCATCTCTGAGGAATGCCTTTGTTCCCAGGACTTGTCTGAAGTTTTGTACACACCTTTGCTAAGTAATATGCTTTGTGGAAATTACTAGGCCTGGTACAGCTCTCTGAAAGGTGACTTTCCAGTAACTGTTCTGGGAAATCTTCATCTTTGTAAACCTAGGTTAGGTTATAAATGTAACCTTCTACGCAGATTAAGGGTTATACTGGTAGGTCACTCAGATGCTCTTGTGAACAATGCTGCAGAAAAAGACATAGGTTACTTTGACTTGCCCTGATTTTTTTTTTTGAGAATTCCTATCCCCATTTTTTTAGTCCTGGTGTCTTTCTGTTTTGTCGTGGAGTTCTGCCAGGATATAATCCGTGGTCTGGGATTGAGCTCCACTCATCCAAGGGTGCCCATGTGATAGTAAGATACGCACGCTATTCAGACAGTGCTAGGGTTAAAATGTCTCTAGCTTGTTTTGCTTGTGCCCACCTATGGCATGAATGTATTGATAAGCTATGCATCCCAAAGAATCTCTTGATATATTTGATTGTTATAAAACTATTAGTTGGCATTTTTATTTTCATTCTAGCAACTTTGAAGACATGTCATGTCTACTGTATAATGGGGGGATTGTTACATGGAAATACCTAAATAAGAAGATAAGGGCCAGAATAATTTTTCTTTGAATGTGTAAAATTTCTGAATTCTCAGAAGCAGGGATGTTTTGGTAAGACAGATGAAGGCAGATTTACTTTAGAAGAATAGGTAAAAAAAACCAAAACAGTTCACACAGTTTGTTGCTATCACACATTTTTCCCTCATTCAGTCTAAAAATGTAATAAAATCATCCTTCTCTCTACTCAGTTTTGTTGCTTTTTCATTTATACAACTTTTTTTAATCTTCCAAATGTTTGCTTTTTTGTCTCATACCTGCCGTGTCACATTTGCTCATTTTAATTTTAGGGGATGAAGGAACTCTTTTTATTGTCTGCTTTCTTCCCAAATCAGCTTCTTAGATTGTTGCTGCAGGATAGTTAAGGAACGTGACTTTCATCTGAAATAATTGGCATATTGCATCAATTCCTGGTTGAGGGAGAAAGGAAATTGCACATGTATATTGCACATAAATTGCTTGTAGTGTAAAATCTCGTTGCCTGTGTACTTCTTGGTTTAGGTATTTTCTGTGTTTTTACTTTGATACAGCTGTACTTCCTAGACTGTAATCAGGATCCCCTAGAGCTTTACCTCTCCATCCATGATTCGCTCATGTCATTGGATGTCTTGCATTCAACTGATACTAAAAGCATACTTCAAAGTGTTGCCATGTCATAACTTTCTGTATGCTGACTTCTTCACTTACCTACTTGTCTCTGGTCTCAAATCAAGAATATGTTTAAAATTACTAGTATAAGAGGAGGCCCACAGAATTTAATGAGGCTATTAACAAACTTGAATCTAGGTAATTGCGTAAATACATTCCTGGATGCAGAGCTAACAAAATAAAAGGACTGTATTAATAGATCATTAAGAAGCAATTAACCTGTTTTTTTTTTCTTCTGACCTTGAGACCTGTGATAGTGATAGTATGTGTTATTAATTCCTTATAACTAGCTTGAGATTCTGCCTATATGTGCTCTTTTCATACGATTCCATTCAAACGTGATATTGAAGGTATGCTGAAAATGTTTTCATGATATACATACTATTCATAAGAAACTGTAGTGCTAAAGATGTTACTAACTTTGGCATAGTTTATGGGCAGATTCCTGGCATACATGCAACCTTAGTTACCCTTTTTTACGTACCAATGTAACAATTTTGCTTCGCTGGAGTTGTTCCAGATAGTGATGGAAATGAGGTTAGAATTTATTTGCCTCGTTATAAGTAAACTGAATAGCCATGCTAAGTGCAAAGAATGGCTAAAACTCAGCCAAATCAGTATTCTAATAGAAAGTTGTCTATAAACATTAGCAAGAATTATTTCAGTGTGTTCTTTCTCCAAATACCTGACACAATTCTGATACAGCTGAACATAATGAAGGAAAAATAACCTTGCAAGTACCACTGGTAATGGAGAAAATATGAACTGCTGCAGACCCACTTATAATCACTCTAAAGCACTACTGTTCTAATTGAATTAAATGTTATTTAGCACTTCAGTGGTTGAGTCTAAGTTGTGGAAATGGATTTCCAATAATGCAATCATAAATTTATGTGTTTAAAAAAATATATATGGATGCATATAGAATTTATGCATGTATTAATGAGTATTTTGGTATGTGATATATCCATAGTGAAAGAGAAAACTACTCTGTTTTGTGGGATTGCAAGAAAAGCTGTGCAATGCAATTTTTTTGGTTGGTTTCTTTTACAGAGACTTGTACTCTGACATGGTTAAACACACAAGCCTCTAACTTTGTTGTCTTCTATATTTATAATTATGTGGTAAGTGCTTTTTTGTTACATTGATATGTTCAAATTTAAGTGTGAGACAGAATGACTGTCTAGTGCTGTCACTGGAAAGAATGGAACTTTAATTAAATTATTTAACTGAGCTTTACAGTCAAAGGCAAAGTATAGTATGTGCAACATCATAAAATTCATCTTTCCAATGAAATAAGAGTGTTCACCTAATCATTCTTTGACAACTTGTGGGATACTTAAAAAATTCAAGGATCATAAAATGTTGAGATCTAAAAAGTCAAGTGATACACAGTCCTAGCTGTAAGAGTAAGATTAGTTGAAGCTGAATGTCAGGCTTTAGGATTTAACTACTCTCAGAAAACTCCCAATATAATTTTGTTGTTTCATTGCATATACTATTTTCTATATTTTAAAACTGGTATTTGTTGATGTAAAGTTTACCAAGATGATGAAGAACCAACAGGGTAAAACTAGCTAAAAGATAAAGCCAAAAGCAGTGCTTGTGAAAGCTCATCAACAGGAAATTAGCAGAGAATTTTCCTGTCCGCACTGGCTTACTGGGTCTGCCGAGAAGTAAACTGCGTTAACCCAAATAGTCCTCCATGCTGGCATCGCTTTCCTGCTGGGAGTGTCCATGGCAGCACAGATATATCTGCACAGCATTGAAGCCATGTAATCAGGTCAACTGGATGACCAGGTTATGTTGTTTTTTTATATCTGAAGAAGATTAAAGAAAACATAATTCTTATTTAAGACCGTAGAATTTTTTGAGGCTTCTGTGAGCGCTTCAATTTGAGGAAGTTTCTTATTCATATGAATTCCCCTTAGCTTCATGTCATGATAAACCAGTTGTTTCCACACTTGTTTATCTTTGCCAGTCTTCTGCTTGATTGATTTGCGTAAACCCAGCAGTATGTATCTTTTATCCATGTTCTTCTTGGTCTTCCTCTCCCTCTTTTCAATACATTGTTGATCTGGGCTGTTGCTTTTTTCCCCTCCTGATCACATGACCATATTTTGTGATTTCCTCTGTTAATCATATTGACGGGGTCTTATATCAATCTTTTTTCATATACAGTCATAAGATTGTTGCTGAAAGAGTAGTTACAGGAGCTCTGAAATTTGGAGTGGTTGTATTTGATCTAACTAATATTATTAAGCTCCCTCCCAAAATCTGTGTCTCTACTATTTTTCTGTAAAACAGGCAACATTCAAAATACAATCTGTGAAGCACTGCTTTTTCTCAGCCTCTAACTCTCATAGGTGCATGTTGCTTTTTAGCAAGCTGTACTTTTCAAAGAGCATGGATTTCTAGTTTTCATGCTGACTCTTTGGTGTTCAGGGGTTTTTTTCCTGATTGTTGATACATTTGTCTTTTGGTTCTGTAGTACTTAATTTTCTTCAAGTATTATTTTTGATGGGAGTTATTTTGGTCAGTACTTGAGCCTAGATATAAAAACTTTTCAACCCACTGATGTTGTTTTGGCTCCATTAGAACCATAGAATGATCTCTTCTTTACTTAAAGAGATTAACTGAGAATCTATACTCCTGGTATTTATACCGTGTTGATATGTTCTGTGGATCCTCAGACCAGCTGGTAATCAGTGTTATACAGTCTGCACAGCTAAAGCCACAGACTTCCTCTCAAATTTTGTAATGCTTTCCCCTGTGCCATCTCTGCTAGAATGCTGGATAGGATGATACAACTCCCCTTTTCCTACACACGTTTATTCTTTGAGAGCCACTCTTACATTATTCTCACTTCTGGTACAGCAAATTTATGATTGTGGTAAGTTTTACACAGTAGCTCATTTCAGTGTGATAGAAAACCCATTTCAAGCATCATCAGCCATAATCGATCATTTCCCACTGAGTCAAATGTTTTATTCAAAAAAAGTCAACAAACAAGAGACATGATTACTAAAATATTTGAACATGACTGATAGTGGTCTTAAGGTTTGTCCCTTGTACCTCTTCCAAGTGTATGTCATACCAATTCACATTGATATTTTGAGTTATTTTTTAAAATGTTTGAATCCTTTCCAGAATAATGACCATGCTTCCATCATGTATCAATGAGATTGATTTGTAGTTGTGTGTTTCTTTCAGTACTCTTTCTTGGGTTCTGGAACATACGTTGATCTTTTCCAAGAATCTGGCTGCTCTCCAGTTTCCCGTACCTTCATGAGTATAGAAAGCAACTTTTCTACTGCCACTGTTCGGGAAGCTTTATTGGTGCATCATCCTATCTTTGAACTTTCCCATTCTTCATTTTTTTAGCAGCATGTACTTGTGTTAGACTATAGTGGTGGTGGTTCTGTTTTACCTGCTCAATCAATATCATTCATCTGTTCCTTAGTTTCTGACAGTATTATTTCTGTCTGCAATTACCTGCTTTTCTTCTACCTGGATTGTCACCTTTAACTGAGTACCTGGGATTGGAGCTTTAAGCAACACTGTAGTGTCAGTGCTACAAATACCTTATTTGAGCCAATGGTTATGCTATCTTTTGATTCTTTTGGTACACCTTTTGATCTTCTCATTGCAGTTTTAAAAATTAGTATTTAACTTCTATGAATTATTCTCTGCTTATATTATTTTTTTCCTATCCTAAGTAACCCTTAGTAGCTTATCTAGGAACACTCTTTCTTAGTAATATTCTTTTCTCACATATTTGAAGAACATTAGTAATACTTGTTTTACTAAAATTTAGTCTGTTACTTTATGTTTGGATCTTGCTCTTCTTTCAGCAGTGCTTAAAAACAGGCTTTAGTATCTGCAGTGTTTGTTCTGTTCCATAAACAAAGTCGAAACTCAACAAATTAAGGCCTTCTCTTCCTTTTACCTGATAACTTGCAAGTACAGGTAATGAATCACAAACTGTACTAAAATAAATTCTCCTTTCATGCCGTAATGATCTCTATGTGACTATGTCTGGAGGCATCCTTTGGATTTCCTGACTGTAGGTTTGGCAATGTCAGAGCATACACATTTTGCTTGTACAGACTTTTAATACAGAATTTCACTAGCTGCTAGCCCTTCCTTTTATTTTATTCTTGCCTATCTTTTTTTCTTCCTCTCTCCCAACTTTGGCATTCATCACAATAAAATATGTCTCCCTTTGAAAATATAATTGTTTGACTCTTGCATTCATTCATAATGCAGAAGTAGCTGTGTAGGTTATGATTTCCCCCAGTGGTATATAATACTACTGTGTTCTTCACTGATGTGTTTAAATTATTTTGACCTAACTGGTGGCCACAATTCCCAGCATATCTGCTGTCTGTAATTGTAATTCTTTTAGGATTAATGCAATTACTGCAGTGCAAGATGTTTAGAAGTTTCACCCATTAATTTTTCTTAAATTTGGTTGATTTTGATTTTTGCACTCAATAGCCACAACAGCTACATTTGGCCAAGTTCCATCATAAAAGTGTTTTCTCAAAGTCCCTTCCATCACCAACCAGCTGATTTCATACATTAATGAGAGAATCTTAATGATTTCTGCTCTGATTTGAGTCTATAAGGTAAAGTAGCTCAGTCTGCCCCAATAGGAAATTAATTTCCTTCATGTTGGTGAGCTTGTTGGAAAAGGCTGAGAGCCCACTTCTGCCTCTGTAGTGAAATTAGAAATTATTTCTCCTATTCAAAGGTCTGTGTGATTTACAGCATATATTTCATACACATCTAAATAGGATTTCTCCTCCATTAAGAGGATGTACCCAGCTCTGTTGTACTCCAAACAGTGATGGTTTTTTCACTTTTTATAAGTAAGCTGTGTTGTAAATACTTCAAACGTGCAATTCTATCATGATATCATAAGTCAAGCTATTGGAGTAACAATCTCAGCAAAACTTACTGAACATGGTACTTTCAGTATCTTCTAGGTTTTATTTTCTCAATTTAACACCAGTATGCTCTACACATAGGTTACACAAATTGAAGCTTTAAACAATAGCTTTTTAATAGCAGCAATGACAATAAAATTATGCCCTCAGTATATGAAAATGGAAAATATATTCTAAAGTTGCAGATGTCTGAAAAGCAGGTGAATGAAATCTGAAACATTCCGAGAAGAAATATTTTCGTTTGGGGCTGTGCATATGAAAGACTAAGTTCAGAAGAAAATATTTTTAGGCCACCTTGATGCAGAAGAGATGATGGAAAATATTTTAAAGCCATATTGATAGCTTTGCTGGAATTAGTATATGTATACAAATAGGTATATATAGACATTGATTTAAAAATCTTTTGTAGACATCATTCTGGAGTCTTACAGTCATCGGGAGTCCTGTTTTTCTCAAGAAAATATTATTCAATGAATATAATTATTCTATCTTGAAACATACTTGTTTATCCTCTGAACGTGAGGGATGAAACATTTTAAGTACTAGAAATCTGGTCTTATTTATGTAAATTTTATATTTCTGAATTACCACTCCTCTACATAAGAATTTATCTAGCCTTCTGAGCAATAAACTAGTGTGTGAAGCAGAGAAACAACATATGATTTGGGTTTCTCCAGGTATGTAAGGGACACAAATGAGAAGAACTGAAAGAGCACAGAAGAGCAGAGCATCCCATATCACTGGGGTTAGCATCACAGATTACAGCAGGTCAAATGAAAAGTGAAATTGTATGTCCTCAATAAGTAACTGCCATCTGGCTGACTTTGGATCCAGATGTCACATTTCTTTTTAGCCTGAGAATGCAACAACTGTTTCAAGGTTTACTTGGGGGGAAATTCAGCCTGTATGGAGGAGGCAGATGTGAAGTAGACATAAAGATTTTGGAAAGTAATTAGAAAAGATTGGATATTCTGTTTTATTCTCTTCAGAGATTTGTTCCACCTGGTTTACTGTTATTACAAGCATTGGAAATATCCTTGAAATGTCAAATAAGACAAAAATGTTTATGCCTTTTTACTATATGTGCAAAGTGTTTGGATAAAAGCTCTTGAATACTATAATTTTTTTTTTAATGCAGCAGTCTCTGTAGAAATGAAAAAGCAATAGTTACTAAACCACTTATTCCAACAGCATGCTTTAATTTTAAAGAGTGTTTATGACATCAGTGTTCACTGAACTGTTGATATCAATATAATACTTCATGTGACCAGGACCTAAAGACCAAAATTGGTATTACTCAAACTCACTATTTTTCCTGGTGGGGAAGGAAGCCTCCAGGAGACCATGATCACGCTGAATTCATTGCCATCAGAACATACTCTGCCTGCAACAGAAAATGCCACTACAGTGATATGAAGTGTGGTTTATACTAATTTTGTCTCTCCTTGCTTGCAGAAGCAGGGACTAGTGTTGATTATGACACATAAATGGATAACACAGACTTTGAAAAATAACACAGTGGTAGAGGTATGGTGATGGCAATTCTGTAGCAGCATTGCAGTCTAGAGGGAAAGGCATGTATTCTCTTCAGTCAGCCTGGGGCTAAACTTGGAGGTATCCCACCATTTCTCTGATTGTTTTCATAAATTCTCTTTCAAGTTCTTGTTTGTATGTACATGACGCTTTAGGAACATTAGTGCAAGAACTATTGATTGCAGTATTTTTTACTTCACCTGAATATCCAGCACTGCTTTCTGAGCCTCCTCCCATGTGCAGCATTTGGTCATTAAATAGGCAGAAAACATCACACACTTGGATTTTCAGCTGCTGACTGAGCTAGAGGTTCTTTTTTTTTTTGCTCATTGCCGTTAAGTCTAATTGCTGAATTTTGCTTTCAACTTTTATTGGTTTTAAGTTTTCTTTCAGTACCTGCAAGAGCCTGTATTAGTGATCTTTCTTCCTTTATGTGACCCAGGCCTTGGTTTCTTTTAGCATGTGTCCTCTCATGTATGACAGTAACCTCTCCCGCTAGTTCCAAGATCTGTGTCTTGAAAGTACTTCATGGGCATACACCCTGCCTGTGCTCTCCAGAGGGAAACATTGTACCTATACGATTTATTTGTTTAGTCTTCAAACCTAGGGCACCTGAGCACTGTGACAAAATTTGGAGATAAACTGCAGAGCCAAAAAAACCTCAAATAAAATATCTAATTCTTCTATTTGTCGCTGTTTATGGACACATATTTTCAGGAATGGGCTGATAAATTTTTTTTGTTAGATTTTGCACCCTACAGTTTAAAATAAAAAAGGATTTTGCACACTTACCTCATAACGTTTTATGCCTCTGTTGTTAAAAATACACTACTCCCAGCCCTCCTTTCAATTGCGTCTGAGTGTTCTCTTCTCTGTTTTAGGGAGACTCTTGTGAGAGTCTCCTATGGGAGGCTCAGTGCTAAAACATTAAAGTCCTGAAACAAAAAGGGGCTTTTAGAGGTTTTCTGCATTCTAGCAAAAAACAAAGGACCAAAAAACATTTGAGTCATTTTTATGTGAAAACTGAATTTTGGGGTAGCAGGTTTTGTTCACTTAACTGTTGAGTGAGTAAGTCATGTTCATGAGTTACAGCTGGTAAATGGTGTGCTGCCTTCTTAAGAAAGGGAAAATTTCTTGGGAAGTGTGGATTTCTGTTCAGTTTTGGTTGCTAAACTACATGTATGAAAAATCTTTTTGTTTGTTTTTAGAGATTGCTTCTTGGTTTGTTTAATTACTAAAAATCTAACTGGTTTGCCCTCTGGCTTCTGAAACTTACTATCCTAGCAAGTCATGTACCTTTGGCTATATATGAATCCCAGAGCGCTCGTTTTAGTACTCCATACTGGCCAGTGTAGCCTAAACTGTCAAAGCTTCCTGCAAAGGCTGCCTTGAACTCAAGACTCAGTTATGCAATGGCAGCTCAGACTAAGACTTCAGAAGGAATGCAAAGGCTAGTCAGTAAAAGTGGTGATAACATAAATTTAACTAATGCTGCTGTCCAAAGACATGCAATTACTCATTAGCATAAGCACAGCCCAAGTGGAGTCTTGATCCCACAGCCAGTTTCCCTGGTGGCTGGGAAAGAGGTTTGTTGCAGAAAGTGGAGAGCTAGACTAATTCTTTCCTGGCGTACCACCTCAGCCTGTGGGTGCTGGGTGCTTTACTGCCAGCATCCTGATCTTTGAAGTACTTATGTTGTTTCTTGTCTTGGTTTGTGGAAGCTAACCCAGTGGTTCCTTTACCTCTCCAACCTTCCCATCTAATCTGCTCTTCTTCCATGAAACTCCAGAAAAGAACATCTTTGGTGTGGTTTCTCTTCCCTTGCTCTAGTCTCCCTTCTGTTAAGTCTTACGCTATCACTTCCCTAGGGATTCAGAGTTGCAATACACACTTCTTAAGAAACATCAACACGTTCTTACATGCTATCCTAATATCTGTATGTTAACTTAAGGACGTTTTGGGCCATGTCCATCAACAGTATCATACCTAGAAAATTTAAATCTGACTGCAAGATGATTATAGGCACTGTGTATTGCTTTAGAAAATAATTATACTTAATGAAAAATAAAAGCAATGCAGTAGCGCTCCAGTGCTTTGGATATATAACAGATATTGTTACACATATCCATTGAATTGTTTGCTTACGTTCATTTTCTGTGTGAAGAGACCCAAGTAAAATAATTTGGAGCGCTTGACACGTAGAACCCAGCAGATGTACAAAACCTGCTTGTTGGAATGTTACCATATGGTCTGAATGTCCTTTGGCATGTTTTGTAGAAAGTTAAAATCCAGATCACATCAAACTAATAAAACATAAATTTCAAGTTAATGCTTTCCTATTTTATAAATGCATAATGTTGCTTTGATAGGGCGATCAGTGAAATATGGATAACTCCAGGGGGCCTTTCTATATAGAACTACCAGATAGAAGGGGGTCTGTATTTGTAATTGCATTATTTTTATGTTCTCATCTTTTTAAACTGACCTAACCCCCCCAAAAAAAATCTAGCCTCCTTGATCTGCTTGACCAGTCACTCATATTTCACTCCTTACTGTCCTGTATCTATCCACAGTTTCACTGACTATTATCACTTCCACATGTGCTTGTAAATTAGACTTTGTTTTTCAGTTTTAGCATTGATTATGTATTAAGATCATGAAAACACCTAATAATACAGGGGTTTTAAATTTTTCTTTCTGTAGAAGTTTTTCATACCATTTTTGTCTTTTGGAATTTACCAACCATTGATCTATACTACCATAATGACAGTCACCCATCTGTTGAGAGAACATTGAGCTAGGACAGAAAACCTCAATGGCTAAGCTTCAGAATCCAGTTCTGTTTTGTGAGCCTTGAAGTGCTGTCTTAGAATACACCAAAAAATTAGTGAGTTAGAACGTTTTAATTCATCTGAGCAACACAATGAGCGATAGTAGATGAAACAGAGTTGTTTCATGGCCTGTATTTATTATTGGGTGTTAGTTCCAGTATTGGGGTTTTTTGGGGGGATTTTGGAGTTTTTTTGATGCCTCACTGGTACCTCTGATGTGTTTTTATAAAGACAGACAAAGGCACAGGATCATACTTTTGGCTTGGCTGAGCCTCAGTGATCAGTTTGCACTTCTACAGAGTTAGTGCTGAAGGTCCTACTTCCTCTTTAGGTAGGTGGGAAGGTAGATAGTTATTCAAATACTAGTCCATTGTTGGTGGTGTTATTTACATGGAACCTAGAGAGAAGCAAGACACTGTAAACAGTATTTTAGTGCTACAGAAAAGAAAGTAATGTTGTTTTTTCTATTCACACAGCTGCCAACTTCCTATCACTATGAGTACTGCTTTAATTTGGTATTTTCTTCTTCACTTGATGTGACATAAAGCAAAATAGCTCCAATTACATAAATACATGGTTAGGAGATTTTTACAAGGCTCATTATGTACAATAGATATGCTATTTTGCTACAACTGAATGCAGTCAAGCCCTCAAAGCTGTAAATCAATCCTTTCATAATCTCATTGATGACTCTTTAATCCAAGTCTTGAACGTGTAGTCTGCAGGTGAGCGATATGCTATAAAACAAAAGGACTTTTTTCTAAACAATGATGGCCTACAATGGAAGTATTTACGGCCTACGTGGACTTATCTTAGTCTGGATTTTCTTACTGTTGTGAATTTTTTTAATAGAGTGTAGACCACTGGAAACATAACTCCAAACTGTGGGAGCACTATTATGACATAGACCACTGCCAAAAGATTATTTTTATGAATATCTCAAGTATAATGTAATATGATTAATGTTAGTTAAATATTTGGCTTTGAAATACTGTGACACAAGGTCTAATCCTTATAGTTTGGACTGAACAGGGCTTTTAGTAAGCTAATTGGCAATTATTTTTTTAATTATTATTTTGTTTTAAAATGGCAGTGACTGAAATAAATAATTTGTATGGATGTCTCTAGTTGCTAGAGGTTCTAAGATGGAAGTGATTTTCCATAATTTGACCCATTAAAATCTCATCTTTTTTTTTCCTAGTTTAATTGTTATTTTTGTGTCAGCAATCAATTATATAGGCAGTTTAGGGAGATACAAATCTACTGTCAGGACTTAGCAGTGAAAAAAAAATTTAGTCACTTGGTCTATAGTTTCTGTGTTATTTTCATTTTGATAGTTTTTTCAACAAGTAGGTGAAAAAGTACATGAACTATGCGCCCTCTTATGTGTGACTCTGCCAGAGATATAACTGCAGGAAAGAATGAGACACTAATCAATTGACTTTGTCTGAAGACAGCTCAGAAGTACAGCAGCCAATCTGTACAGTAAGAAATATTTTCTATGTGAGACTTGATTGTACCAAGTTCCATGGCTCCAGAGGAGTATTTTACCAGATTTCCCTGAAGCCCTTGGCATCATTGAGAGCAGCTTAAACTTTGACAGCAGAAGAATTCCCTTGTTGCCTTCTGGAGTAGTAAAAAAATCTTAAGAGAAACTAGTAAACTGCATAGTCTCTCAAAACACAGCTGCCTTTGGTGGAAGTAGTTGCAACATTAAGAAATTTTCCGTGTATTCGACCTGTGTCCCTGCTTCTGGAAAAAAAAAAAAATTGATCGGAAAGCTCTGCACCAGGAGAATGTGTTTTGTAGCAGTAGTTTGTGCTCCCGGGCAGGAAGCCTGTGAGAGGTCAGTGATTCAGGAAGAAGTCCCATACTGTTTCCATTTGATAGCTGTTTTATTTAACTTCTTTAAAAATAGAAGCAGTAAGTGAGAGTCCAGTCTTTTTCTCATCTTCAGCTTTATTGTATGAATCCATAACCTACTTGAGTACATGCGTATGAATACTTCTACTTGAATACGGGGAAAATAGGAAAAAGTTCCCATTGAGTTCTCAGGTTTTTAACATTTTTGCTATTTAGGGACTCCTTTTAATATCTTTTCTTTTGCTCCTGTTGGGGGAAAAAAAACGAAGAATGTGAGGCTAGAGAGAAAAGACATAGTGACATGAGAGGAGCTGCTTTCGACACTGTCACTTAGACTTCAGTTTCAGTTCTACGATATTTAATAAGCTCCTAAGCTGCATTATGACCAACGCAAATGAAATTCTGAATTTCTAACCAACCAACTAGATTAGCTTATTTCCACTTTTAGTATTTATAAAGATTGATTAGTTATAGTATTAACCTTTTGATCTAATAATTTAATTCAACCAACATTGAGGCTAACCTATTGATGTATTAATTTAACCTTTATTTGATTTGGATTTAAATGTTGAATTGTGTTATTATTCATTGCACTATGTTAGTATTACTCAAGTGACTCTGTTTGGGTGGTATATTTTCATTTGTTCAATTTTTTTGTTTAAATTATAAATGAAAAACCAAACCCACCAACCTAGTGCTTTCTTTTCTAAAGCTCAGTGAGTCCAGACCCTTTGAAAACCTGGTTAGAAACATACCTGCTTCCTGGTGATTAACCTTGGACTCTTTCACAGGACAACTCAACGTTTTATAAACTAGGAAGAGAGCGCTGAGGAAGAAAAAGTGTTACTACCTTTCTTCATGCCGGAAAAAGTCTCATGAGGATTGAGTTTTAAGAATAAACTTAAGACTTTTCTCTGAGGAGATAATTTATTAAGATTTTTTTAAAAATGAGTATAATTAACATTTACATACATTGCATGTAATTGCTTTCATGTGCATTTACCTAATGATAACTATGGTAGGTACTGTGTATTACAATAAATCCCTCTCTTTCTCCTCCCCTAGGAGAAAAAAAGGCAAAGGAATCTGTATAACTACAAAGAAAAATGTCTATTACTTGACTAATTATTGAACATAATCTCACAGCTGCAGTTTTTGACAGCTAGCATTAGCCCTTCCTGAAATCCTTGAGCAAGACAGTGTTAACACAGTGCCTCTGAAGCAAGTTACTGGTTTCTGCTTTACGTAGGTTCAATATGAAGGTAACTCTTCAGTGTCACTGAGAACAAAGCACAGGTAAATATGAATAGCTGTGTTACTTTAGAACATGAAACAGTACTCTTGATTATCAGAACTTTTTCAGCTGTTGCTGTTCCTTGTATCTGTGCCTTCTGCAAAGACAGCTTAGCCTTACTGTAGTTGCTGGTTACTGTTCAATCATAAAAACTTCCATATTTAGAGTGTCATCTGGCTCATAGCTTGTGAAACTGTACAGTAGCAAATTCTAAAGGGAATTTGTGTGGGAGCAGGACATCTATAATGGGATTCTTTGCTGGGAAGTGGGAAGGTATTCCTGAAAGAACTTAATTCTGAACCAGGGATTTGCCCACACGTTATGTTAACATCTGTGAGGCAATCCAGTCTCCATTAATATTTCTTCTTTTTAACCCACTTACATTTTTTAGTTTACACAACATTTTGTGATAGTGTAGTCTGACATTATATGCTGAATAACCTCCCCTTCCTTTTGTTTGTTTTGAACCTGTTACATGGCAAGTTTATGATAAAATATTTTAATTAATATTGTATCATTTATAATATATGCTATAATAGAAAATGCAAGTAGAGATTTTCAAATAGAGATGTTCGAAGTTAGATGTCTAAATTAATCTTTGAAACCACTTACATATCGCCTTATCATTTCTTGGAGAAAGGCTTACATTTATTTTGAAAAGTGGTGGTAGGTCAAGTGTTCATTTCCGTTTCTAAAATTACATGTAACAAAACAAATGTAATTAAATTATATTCAGTGGAAAACTCTTTCACTTTCTTCCTTACCAAAAAAATTACTGTTTTTGAAGTTGGGTATGCCCATTTCCCATACATTAATTTTGATAAGGAAAAAAAACAAATGTAGCATTTAATTTAAATTACGCTTCATCTATTTATGGTATTTCTGCCAATTTTCAATAACTAATTCTAGTGTTAATGTAACTTGATTTTGGAGCAATTAAGCAACACATTTCATACTGGCAAAATGATTAATTCGGATCTTTTGTTGGGAAGCCAAAATAATGGCTGATGCCCTGTGTGTGTGTGTGTGTAAAATTCAAACGAAATACCATAGTTTTATTAAATTCTCAGGCTGGACTCTGAGTAGCTCAGGCACCTGACAATGAAATACAGTGCTGTTCACCTTTGGGTAGAAGATGTCAGTCCTAAAAGCAACAGTGATGGTGATAATCAGGGAGAGAGCCCAAGAACCTTACAGGATGCGAAGGTGAATGAACAGTTTCCTCATCCAGCAGCAATGGTTGCGGGCAGAGCAGCAGCACACTGGAGAAAAGGAACACACGTGTTCATTTCTGTTGTTTGTGATCAGACAGACTCCAACCTTTTTTAAGGAATATTGAATTCACCATTAAGTTTAATTTTAAAATTATTGTTGCCTTGAAATCCTGTGGCTCCAAATCTGCAACCTTTTTTATGTTAAGTAACACTGACTTAGAAAATCAAGTCTGATTTTCAGTCTACTCTGAAGGCAGTAGTCCATCTGATCTAGATGTGGTTAGAAAATGAAGTCAAGTATGCTCAGAAACTATTTGTAAGGGACTTGTTTTATCTATGGTGAATGATTGTACTGTCCTAGCTATAAATGAAAAAGAGGTTGACCAGCTATTGACCCTGTGACTTGCTAAAATATGCTGGATTTGAAGCTTGTAGAGTATGTAGTGGGGGTAACATTTGAAACTGTCAGTGTCCAGGGTTGTCTCACTGGATAAGGAGCAGGAGGCAATCAAAACAGTCTGGGAAGATTCATCTGGGAAGGGAAAATGCATAACATCTGAGAAAAAAAAAGAAATACAGGAAACAACATACTGCTGATTGTGTGTGTGGTTAGAAAGGGGAAATAAAGGAAAAGGAAAGGAAGGGGAAATAGCAAAACACGCAAGCATTTAAAGCAAAGTTGACTGTGAATGAGATCTGTATTATCAGCTGAAAGATGAGCATGGTACAAAGAGCGTTTCTCAAAAATTCCATCTTCCACTATCTCTTATGGAAAATGTTCTCTGGGGTGCTGCTTTTCCGCAGAAACCCTCTGCTCCATTGCATTGTTGCTAATAACAACTCTGTGGCCTGAGACAGCAGGAAAAAACCATCACTTTTTCTGGGAGCTGCAGAAAGAGGCGGCTTCCATCAAAGGAAGGAACAGTATCCAAAGATGCATATCAGTACCTGCCATTTACTGATATTCAGGCTTGGACCCAATATACTAACATGGATTTAAATACATATTGGATTTTTTTAGTTGAAGTGAGGGTTGGGGTAGGAGGAAGAAGCAGTCAGGCACGCACTAAAGAGAGATGTAGTTCCATTACAGAGGTATTTTATCAAGAGCCTACAAGCTGAAAATTTAAATTGCCAATCTGCTTAGGGTAAACACTTGACTAATTGTTTCTTCTTGTTTCATCCAGATACTAGTATTTTATTTTACCTTTTCAATTTCTTATATTCTTTTTCTTTTAAAGTTCTACTTTCCCTAAATGGAATGAGAAGAAATGGAGTTCTCCTGAATTGTTTCCCTAATGTTCCTCCTCAGTTACTCACTTTCCTGCTGAGGTCTTTAATCAATGGCCCAGAAGTTAGTCTGTCTTCTTTCTTTCTCAAGTGAATGCCTAATCTTTTCTCCAGTTCCTTTCCACTGTCCTCAAACTGCGGCTTCATGACTTAATGTACTTCTGCATGTCTTCCTTGGCAGCTGCCCAGCCGTTTCCTCCGCAGCTTCCTTATATCATTATGTGTAGTTTAGGTCTTGAATTTGTTCTAGGTCTTGAGTTTGTTGGATTTGGAGGAGGTGTGTGTGTTTGTTTTATTTCCTCATGTTTCCCTTTTATAACTGAGTCTCAATAGTGTGTTATTCAAGCTAATGAATGTCCAGAATCAATATATGTTTCAATATACAATTTATGTCTAGAAATGACCAAACATCCAGTAGATTTGCTCAATGTTACCAATTTTGAGGTAGTGCTAGGTAGCACCTACGCTTAGGACCAATACAGGTCTTTCCTTGTCCCTCTTTAATGCTAAGAAAAGAGATTGCCATTTGAATTGTATTTACTTCTCTTGATGGTAAGGAGACAAAATTTCAGAGTTAAGTTCTGGCAGGCGTCACTGGGATTCAGTAAATCCAGTGGAGCAATAGCTAACCGGTGAAGTTATTAACTCAGGTTATTACAAGTGAATGAAGCTATGCAACCTTTCTGTGTGCATAAGTTGTTCTGGGGCAGAATTCCCTTTGTAGATCTTCCACTGCCATTTGCATGCCCACTGTGCTTCACAGGTGCTTCAGTCAGTGTCCTGTGCACACAGAAACCCATGCTGGATTCTATGCTCGAATGTAGTATGTTTTGTGAGGACTCAACACACAGGTTGCTCTTGGCATTTTGTGAGAGGTTTTTACCTCATACCTTTGATTTCCATTTTTATTTCCAGTTAAAGTGTTTGAGGTACAGTGAATATACTATGTTTAGTGGGTGATGTTTCCAGAATCCATTGAACTTTTAAAATGCACAGCAGTGCACATGTAATAGACTTCTGTGCATTATTTCTAGCTTTCTGGAAATAAATTTCCACATTTCTGCTTTGCTCTGTGGAACCAATTATTTAATATACCATGAAATGTTGCAGGAAAACCTGATGCAAGCATTCTGTGACTTCATTGCTAATGTATTCATTCTGAGATGTATTAATCTGTTCTTCTACAAGCACTACAAGCTTTCAGAGGTAATTTGGCTTTTAGATTTCTTCAAGTTTAAACATTTAAAAAAGGAAGTTTTCCCAATTGAGCAGATCTGGATACATAATAACAGGCTGTGATTGATGTACTGCTTTATTGCCTTAAAAGAAATTTAAGTTACACATATGGTTATGAAATTTATTCTTTACTATGGATGATACTAAAAATTCAGCAAAATCTTGGGTATCTGCTTTTAGGTATTATAAAGAACCTAGAAATCTTTACTGTTTTGATGTCATTGATTGGCTGGCTATTTTAATTTACACATGGTCATGGTAGAACATAAATAGTGCTGAAATATTCCACTGTGAGTACTGGTGAAGAAGTTGCCCTGCTAAGACTTACTTTATTGAGCAAATAAGTAGTATATATAATAAGGATATATATTCATGGAAGTATCTAACCACAAGCAAATCATTTCAGCTTACATTTTTTAGCAATCACTTAGTCAAAGAGGTGAGGTTGAAACTTGGCATTTGACCTGCTGAATTTCTTTCAATTACATTTAAAGGGTAATTGATCAGGAGGATACCAAATCTGGTTTTATTTAGGCTATTTCTGAAGATAAGTTGATGAGTTAGGAGTCATCTCAGCAAGCCATCTTAAATACTCATCCACAGGGAAAATGCAGGGATAGATTAGGGTTATGTTTTCCACTGGGTACCATGATGCTTGAGAGTTAGGCCTGTATTTTTTTCCCAGCTCTGAAGTTATCTTCTTATATTGATCGCCTTTCGTTTTGGCAAACTCCACTTGTGCTGCTATTCCCTATGTTCAGCCTTTATTTCAATTCAATAAAAAAGTTTAGAGCAGGGCATGCTTTTTAGCAGATGGGTAGTTATAGAATAGTCATACCTTTCTCCTTTGAATATGTCCATTTGTAACCATTGCAAAAATCACTTTTATAATCCGTGCAACTTACACTTCTATTGTCTGAGCTTTCTGTCTGTTATGCTTATCTGTTGAAGCTGTTCCACTTTCCAGAGTAAAATGTTTATCTTAACTGGCTTAGAGGAAAGAATTTGAATGCGAGCACACCCCAGAGATCTAAAGAATCAAAGTCATGCCCCTATTACAGTGTTCGATTTCGTTTGTTTATTTTAACACAATATGGAACAGCTTTGAGAAAACAGAGAGTAGTGTGACCATCAGTCCAAATCAAACAGAACAGTTGTGTCCCATATTTTGGAGCAGTGTGTTTGAATTGGTTAAGCAGCTTAGCTCACTGTCTGATATTGTCTTTTTCCTTTGCCCACCAAAAAAACTCTTTCTGTACTTGTTTAGATTATTGGTTTACATTAGATTTCTCTTTAAAATTCTATGCTTATAAAGGCAGTTCGGAGTTAATTGTCTTGCACTCTTCAGTGTTTGAAATAGTGTAAGAAAAAAGTCTCTTCTGTTTCATAATAGTTCAAAACATGCATGTAAAGTTGCAATAATCTGCTTTCTTTAATCATAGCGTCAACATACAAATTGCCTTATTAAATAGTTCTTATAGTCTTAACGTTTTGAAAAAGGGTTCTCAGCTGCAACTACTATATCAGTGCAGGTTGGAATAAATAAATACATAAATATTTCTGCAAAAAAGTAACACTAGTTTTTTTTTCAGAGTTACAAATCTGCCTTCTGTACTTTTTTCGTCTTCTCTCAAAGACATCACCAAAAGCTTGTTAGGAACTAATGGCATATGAGAGTTTTTCTTTACAAGACTTCCTTTCAGTGTTTTCTCTCCATAGAGAAGACTGGTATTTGATGACCTCCTGAACCAGCAATTCTGTTTTCTGAAGCAGAAAATTAAGTTTTCTCTTCTTTACTGTGAAGAAGCCAATGTGTGTCTCATATTCATGCTAGATTGTGCTGACATACAAGCAGCAGAAAATGTGAAAATAGTGTGTCCAAGCAGCTAGGACAGCAGAATGCAGTTTTCCGGCAGAATCTATATCAGAAACGTCTCCAGGTCCTGATTCTTATTCATACTAAGATACCTTTAGATTGCTCTGGGAGTGAAAAAGCTTTTCTATGGATCAAGGTAGAATTTATACTCTTTGCCCTGCCAAGAGACCGTAGTGTAAATGAGAATGAGATTCCATACCTGTTCTCCCAAAACAATATGGTATCCAGATTTCAGCAAGGCACCTGAATTTTCAAGTATGAACAAAGAAATGTTTAAGATACTTGAGATAAGAAAATTAAAATGAAATCAGATGCTGATCCTGGATGTTATATGCACAGATGCTTTAAGGAAAGCTGAAAAGTGAGGGAGTGACAAAATGTGTTCCAAAATGTCAGACTGTGTGGGATCCCTGAAGTTGGTGAGCAGATGTCTTCACTTGCATGAAGTTCAGATGTTTACCAGGGCAGCAGCTGACAAAGGCATCCTGGCAGAAGTACCCGGCCCTTTGCACTGGGATTTCCACTTGGAAGAAATGCTTCATTTTCAGAATTCTGACAATTGAATTTTTCAGGTTATGCTGCTGTGGATAGTCAGCTTAACATTTTGTCTTAGTGCTGTTGTTACTGCTTCTGTAAATCCTGAATCTATTATTTATTAAAATAAGGTAAAATACTGGACCAACCCACAGTGATGTTTGTGTGGAATACTCATTCCTGTGGTCTTTCATGTAGCTATACTGTAAATCTGCTCAATAATGCAATTAATTTCTCCTGCTGAACGTTGTTCAGTTCCTCCTGTAATTTAGGTTGGAATAACAGGCAGAGAATAATGTTTTGGGCCGGGGAATATGGGCTGGCCAAGTGCAGGTAGTAGACCAGCTGTGTGTCTCAAGTGAAAGACTTGGAGGTACCCATAACATTTATTCAAATGCACTATGTTCTAGTTTGCTTCTCAGTAGGAGGCACAGTTTTTCTTGTGTTTTACTTAGCTGAAGTAAATAAAAGAGATTATGCTTAGATTAGGCTGAATTTTGAAATCATATATATGTGTATACTTGCAGAAAATATGGAAAATACTATCTTTTTCTCATCCTGAACAGAAATGGAAGGAAAGCTAATCAAATGAGTGGAAATGGCACAGAAGAGCACTACACTCGTATTAGAGATGGATCGAATCTTGTTATTCATGCTCTGTTGGCAGCTCGCTGAATGTATTAAAATGGACAAGAGAGCATTACAGACAGCATAGCATCATAGCAGTACAAATGGAGACTGTTCAGGCAGTAGCTCATTGCAGTTTGGGGAGTGAATGAGAGAAGAAAATTACTGTCACACCTAATTAGAAAAATAGTTGTACAATACAGACAAAGCCCAGTGACAACTATTGTCCCTGCAGATCAAGCATCCCTTGTGCAGTCCATACAGCAGCTTTCAGCTCCTTAGTGTACTGACTGTATAGGTAATACAAGGTTTTACTAATCTGACAGTCATAAAGAGAAAACAGCTCTTTAAGCAAGCGAAGATTAAAGGGAGGAAGACCCTGAAACTGGACAATTTCCTTCACTTCCTTCTTTCTTATACAAATATAGGTCTGGCTGCTGCTCTCACCTCCTGAATTTCTGTTTCAGTGCTTACATGAAAGATTATTTCTTTATTTCTGTGCATAACTGAATAGCAGAGCACCATCCTAAGTCCTTTCAGCAATTTTTTGCTTGTTTTCAGTGCAAGCAGCATTTTTGGAGCTGCTCAGAAAAACAGTGGACTTCTTTTCTTCCCTAACTTTAAGAAAAAAAATTTCCTTCTTGTCAGTAAGCTTTAATCGTATTCAGCAGTGACTTCCTCCACTTCAGAGTTCACGTACATTAATAAGTTTGACATATCAGGGACATTCTTTCAGGTATCTAAGGTGTAGTGATTACATTAATGGATTTTCACTGTGCTGTGATCAGTTTTTGGTTCACTCTCAGCATGAAGTGGCTTTGGGCCAGCTAGTGATTCCCAGCAGATAATTTCCCTTGTGCTGGCACCATTGTTGCATACATAGCATGGCACAGTCCCTTCCTGTGCTGTTTGCCCAGCCGTACCCTGTTGCAGGCAGGTTGCCAGATGCATCCAAGGGCAGCATTAGGGCAAGATGGACAGGCAAGAGAGGAGCTCTGCTGCAGTCACCAGCAGCTCCCCTCCCAGTAACGTGCGTGCATTGAATGCAGGGAGGCATGCCCCTCCCAAGTTTGGGACCTCAGCTAGCTAGGCTGACTACATGGTTTATCTCCCCAGGCCCGCCCTTTGGTCAATGCAAAGAGATGAGAGTGCTGCCACAGGGTCATTCAAAGCATGATGCTGTTGCAGGTGCTCTGAATTGCCAACGGGAGTTTAAAACACAAGTGGAGATTTAGTTACTTTGCATAGTTAGCTTATTTAGTCTAAAGTTGGAACGATGTATGTATTTCCAAAGTTTCCATGTGCTCTCCAAGACTCACCAGATCTTGAGGGATCATTTGCAGATGTAATCTTGGTGACTGCTGGATTCTGTAAGCTGTTGATTCCACTGGCCTTAGGGTGACAGGTCAGTGTATTACGCCCAGCACTCTGCCTAAAATGGAAGTCTTCCAGGCTACACATTGTCCTACAGCAGTGTGTCATGTATCCTACAGCAAAGGGGCTACACTGGCATGAAACTTGGAGCTTTATCTTAAAGGTTTTATTGACTAAATAATTTTATATGATTTGAAAACTTTCTTAATCCCAGAAAACTTTGAACACAAGTACAGTTTACCCAAGCGTCTCAGAAATTCTTTGTTCTTCAGAAGCAGATCAGTGTTAATTGTCAGTTCCCCCTCTGCCATTTGCCCAGTCCAGTTTATTCCTGTTCAGGTATTCTACCTGCTGCTCCAGTTCATGGTCTCCCAGGAGGTTACAGGTAGGTTCTCTACTGTTTTATCATATAAATAAATAAGAAGCGAAAAGTATATTTATTGATGTTATTCTGTACAGCTGCTATCGAGATATGAAGTCAAAGTAAAACAGAGTTGCTTTAGGATTAGCGCAAAAGCCCTTGTTAATTTTTACTTTTTCTGTAAATTTTTACCAAGTTTTATGAATGCGATGATGAAGGATCTGGAAGGAGCTTTACCTAGAAGACCTCTTCCAGAAGTATTTTTCCAGTGTCACTCATTGTTTGGTCTCTTCAAGATAAAAGAGACAGGACTTCTTTACCAAGTCCTTCCAGGTAGCTGGGCAAGCTCACATTCAGCAGTGCTTTTAATGGGGCCCAATATTACTGAAAGCATTGGCACAATGATTTGAGGGCAGAAGTCAGAGAGTTGTGGTCAATAGGGCCGAATCTAGTTGGAGGCCTGTGACTAGTGGAGTCCCTCAGGGGTCGGTCCTGGGTCCGGTGCTATTCAACATCTTCATCAACGACCTTGATGAGGGAACAGAGTGTACTCTCAGCAAGTTTGCTGATGACACTAAACTAGGAGGAGTGGCTGACACACCGGAGGGTTGTGCTGCCATTCAGCGGGACCTAGATAGGCTGGAGAGCTGGGCGGGGAGGAATTCAATAAGGGCAAGTGTAGGGTCTTGCACCTGGGAAAGAAGAATCCCATGTGCCAGTACAGGTTGGGGACTGAGCTGCTGGAGAGCAGTGTAGGGGAAAGGGACCTGGGGGTCCTGGTGGATGGAGGGATAACCATGAGCCAGCAATGTGCCCTGGTGGCCAGGAAGGCCAATGGCATCCTGGGGTGCATTAGAAGGGCTGTGGTCAGTAGGTCGAGGGAGGTCCTCCTCCCCCTCTATTCTGCATTGGTGAGGCCGCATCTGGAGTATTGCNCAATGTTTATAAATATGTTAAGGGTGAGTGTCAGGAAGACGGAGCCAGGCTCTTCTCAATGTCATTAAGTGATAGGACAAGGGGCAATGGGTTCAAGCTGGAGCATAGGAGGTTCCGGGTTAATGTAAGGAAGAACTTTTTCACCGTGAGGGTGACAGAGCACCGGAACAGGCTGCCCAGAGAGGTTGTGGAGTCTCCTATGGAGACATTCAAAACTCAACTGGACACGTTCCTGAGTGATGTGCTCTAGGTGGTCCTGCCTTGGCAGGAGGGGTTGGACTAGATGATCTTTCGAGGTCCCTT
This sequence comes from Psophia crepitans, assembly GCA_013399095.1. Classification (NCBI taxonomy): domain Eukaryota; kingdom Metazoa; phylum Chordata; class Aves; order Gruiformes; family Psophiidae; genus Psophia; species Psophia crepitans. The sequence goes on from VWZZ01001034.1 coordinate 68,497, forward strand.
CCAACCTCTGTGATTCTGTGATTTTTTTCAAGGCAAACTTGAATTTTTCTTTTCTTTTTTTTTTTCTGATTGTACAACAGTTTATCTACTCCATTCACAAAATTACCAAATGTACAGTACTAGCATGTACACAAGATCTTCGATGTCACTAGCATGCAAGATAACCTTCTTATCTTTACTGGCTTCACTTAACAGCTTTTACATAATCTTGTGTATTTTGCCTTTCTCACTGTAGAAAATCCAACTGTTCCATTATAAATCATCTTACACATCTTTCATTAACCATAGATAAACCATGTACTATTTCTGCACTTCATACTGCAGCAAAACTCTAGGTGCTTTCACTAGGAACTTAGCTTGAATGAAGCAAATCATCCGTGGCCTGAAGACATTTAAGTTTGCAACTTCCTAGGGAAGTTTCTTATGTGCATTTACCTCTATGTGACTTGCCACGTCTTTTTGTTAATTTTATGATATTTAATTAATTTCTCTATGATATTAAGAACCCTACTTTTCCTAATCTCAGTTCACTTGTTTTCCTATGATGCAGTACCTTTTCAATTCTAGGCTTGGCGTTGCTGAATATTTTGTGAGCTAACTATAGTGGCGAAGGTATGGAATCTTTAACAAATCAAGCATTTCCTTGGTATATTTAACAAGCAAATTCAAATCTCTTTCTAAACACTAATTATTTTGAATTCCTGCCATCTCCTTCTGCTTCTTCTCCCTGCTCGAAACAGGCCAGAGTTTCATGTTTCTATTGCAGTCTGTTTTCCTGTATTGCTCTTCACTTTTAAGAGCATTTCACTTGTTCTCCAGTCATCAGTGAATCATCAGAGTACACAGGCCTTCCACTTCACATTAAACTTGTCAGTCACTGTTTGCATCTTACTTTCTGTCATCTTATGAGGAGCTTTCATCTAAAGGTTTCGGTTTATATGTTGCTGTTCTTAAGCTGAAATACGTGGCTTTCTTCTGTTGTTCGTAAGCACTGTGTATTGAATAAAGTTCATTTAATTATGTGGAGAGCTGGAAAGATGAGCTTGTCATGGTGCTTAGTTACAGTAGTCAACACTTAAGGCACCACTGCAACGGTGGGGCGAATACTAACTTTCATGGAGAACTATGGAGAAACAAAAATGTTTCCTAGATAAGGGCAGAAAAAATTGCTTTTTAAGGTGCTGACACATGGGGTAAAAAAACAAAACATCTGGTAAGAAATGGTTGCAATGTCAAAATCAATTACTATTCTGCTTTACCCTTTACATTTGATTTGAATTACTTTACAGATGTTAATTACATACATTTTATAATTGCATCACTTGTGTTACTTTATAATAATGCTCAGAAAGGCCAAGTGACTTTCCTAAGGTCATATGTAAGAAACTGAGACATGAGTCTCAAATTAGTTACTGTCTTCTGGAAAAAAATCAGGAGCTTCAGTGCAAAACCTTACTAAAGAATAAATCATATCGAAAATGTGTGCATATTACAAATTATCCAGAAAATCTACCATAGGTCCAGTTATTCTTTGTACAGCCTTATTAACTTGAAAATATGTGGATGTGGACAGAATGCACACACATACACAAACACATATTCATTCAAGTGTCTCACTCCAACAATTTTAAACGGAATTGGGTGAATCAAAATTCCAGTTTTGCTACTGTAGTGCCATGCTGGTAGAAAAATCAATTTATTTTGCTTTGGAGATGCCAGGTGCCTTCTCAATACAGTACTTTTTCACTATCTTAGCAGGATGACTAAAGTGAAAGACGTCAAGAAAAAATACATCTTTAGAAGAAAAATCAGTATTTTTAATTCATTTCAATTTCTCATTCCTTATGTCTAATTCTATTATAAAAATCCATTCTCTGAATATAGCAAATAATTGGAAGAAGAAAGTTCAACTGGTTTTAATAACTCATTTATCTGAGTCTTCAAATGTTTCCATTTTCTTCAATAAAATATAACAAAATTGTGGAAGATTATATTATCAGTCCAGATAGTCTTGTGCACAAAAAATGTATCCAAATAGTTCCTTCTTGTATGTACTTTATATAAATACATACTGGACTAATTTGTCACCACCAAAACACAGCAATTTAAATCTGATTGTCACTGTGCACTTGGGAAGAGCTAGACATCGGTGATCACAGAATAGTGATAAGCGTCCCTAAAACTAGGGGACAGCTACAGAAGTATTCTGTAAGCAGTGACAGAGTGGTGGCTGAGGCCTTTTTGATACTTCATATTATCCCCTTTTTAAATGTAATTCTAGGAGATAGGTGATTTATTTGAGACCCTGTCGGACTACCTTGTGTAACAAGGGATTGCAATACAGTGGCTTTGGGAGGTCAGTGAAGAATTCCTTCTTTTAAAGGAGAAAACTTGGGGTTTTTCTCTCTCCTGTCTAAAATCCTTGTTTTGTTTGATGAAATGTGGTTTGCCATCTGTTACCAGGGCACACAGGTTTAAAGATGGGAGTTTTAAAAAAATAAGGTAACCGTTTTCGAAACAGGGAATTGCTGTTAAAAAATGACGTGTTTTACAAAATTACAGGGAGAAGCCTTTGTCCACTGCAATTAGTTTGTTGTCCCTGCAAGTATTGCCTGCTCTGTTTGCAGTCTAAGGTTTTGAGGTTTTTGTAAGCTCTTCTGTGTGTGCTGCATTAATTCTTTAGTATTTTGATACTAGTCCCTCTTTTATCCTCCCTTAAGATACCAGAATCTTTGGGCATTACAATGGGCCATTGACACAACTTGCTAAACCAGCTTGCCCTTCAGTAAAAAAAGGAAGTTGGATTCTTATTGCCAAGGAGGAAGTGTTGTGAATTATTACAGTTAGGCTGAGGGTGTAGTAGCAGCTGGTCAATGGATCTTTATTTATGGAGGTCTATCTGTAAGGGAAAAAAAGATGTGTTGAAAAAACATGGGGAGTTTATATCTGTCTGCTTCTGCTGGGTTAGAAAAGCAGGAGGGCACGAGCAGGGCAGGATCGTACAGATTTGACAGGGGCGAGGAGACTTTTCACTACAGAGACAGGGATAGAGTTCAAGTAAATATTGGACTTGTGTAGGTAATACCAGTATTAAAACCACTGCAAAGTGATCTGACCGCTGTCTCAGCTCATCTGCTTCTGGCAGGTTGGCCTGTTAAGGGTATTTGTGACATAGTACTTAATTACAGATGTGTTGAAGAGTCCTAATACTGCCTTTTTCCTCAATGAACAGCAGTGTGTCCCCAGAATCCCATCTTTAGGGAGCAACTCAATGAAAATGAAAAGTGAACTTCTTAGGAAGGTGTTTGGTGGTTACTTTCAAAGTCATTACTGTGTACTGATAATTGGTAGCTGCAAACTGCTGAGCATAATGGGCATGAGTAGGAGCTCCATACAAAGAAACTCCAGAGGCCTTTCTGGAGAAAAATAGTGCTTTTTTTCTGGCCCCTTGGGAAAGGCTGGCATTACAAAGCAATTACAAACCAGAAGTTTTCCATGTTATGTAAATGTCATTTTCCCTCCATCTCTCCCTTTTTTTCCCTCAGCTCAGAAATGGGTAATGTATTCTTTCATGCAGAAATACTCTGAGCAGTACCCAGCAGCAGTACAGTGGAAATTGGGGATGTCTGAGCTTCACTAAGTATTCTTCTAGACCATAGGCTCCCCAATTAGAGTTAAAGCTGCTGAAGAGCTAAGTGACTCAGAAGAGAGAGTGTGGCCAGCAGTGAAACCTCAAGGAGACAGTTGTGAGAAAAGTAGCAAGGGTGAAGGTGAGACCAGGTGACACACCATCTAGAATTATTAGAGATATGAGGGGAGGGTGAGACTCTCTCCTTAAAGCTTTGCATTTGTTAGACACCAGTGTCCAAGGTATCGTAACAGTCTGGTTTGTGACCAGATTTCCAAAAAGCAAACTTCTGTTTAAATCACAAACTTAACCCGTATATTGTGAAATCTATACCTAGTAATGTCCAGTGACAGGTAGCGCCTTACATACAAGCTAAAAGAGTAGAGAAGAGCCTGGGACAAGAGAAATGAACACAGAATAGTTCGGCAGTTTCCAGTCTTGAATTTCATTCCAGCAACAGGGTTGCCTGCATCCTCTGTATTTTTAGCCAAGGTGATGGGTTTAATTCCAAATAACTGTTTCAGATGAGATCTCTCAGGTAGATAGACTTGCTGAAATGTTAGTACATTTGTATGTGCTACATTCCTTCCAGAGCCCTGAGAATAAGAGGTTTTTCTGGGAGAAAAAGTATGGAAGAATAGTTAGAAGACAGGATGCTGAGGGAAGTGAAGCATCTTAGTCATTCTTGTTAACATAGCACCTATTTGACCTGAAATTATATTGGCTTGTGTAATGTTTGCAGCTAGACAAAGATGATTTCAGTGAAAACAGAGCTTATTGTTTGCTAAAATATTGTCGTTTCACTTTTTTTATGTTTTACAAAACATTAATATCCTATTCAAACTCTTCAGAGGTTTCTAGATGTATTTATTCTGTGCTGTCTTAATTCCTGGGGTTTTAGGTTCCAGTTTACTTTCTGACTGACTAGATGCAATTGCTATGCTTTTGCCATAAGCTGCAGCTGATAATTTTTTGAATATGGAAATGCTGCATCTTTCTAAGGCTGAACATTCCCATACTTCTGATAGTACTGACTATGAATGTTAACAACTTTAGTTTATCAATAGCTAAATATTATGTGTGTATATATATTAATAGTTATATATTTAATATTATGTTAAATAATTACATTTCTTGCATGTTGCTAGTATTTTATTAGGGTATTATAGTAATCATTACTGATCTTATGTATTGTACTATATAAAAAATACATAATTAAGAAGTAATTTATATAATTATATAAATAGGTGAATAATAGTGAGTTACTTTTCTGTCAGGCCAGAGCAAAGATCAGCTAAGCATTCAGAGAACCAGATTAGGGGCATATGGTTTGCAGTGTGTGCATGTCATCTTCCTCTGTGTTTATTTCTGTATGAAATTTGTGGCCCATATATAGTCCACATGTGAAATAGCAGAGCTTCCCTGTAAGGTGAAATGTGCCATTGGAGCTGTTTGCCAGGAGTGCAGTCTCAGTCGTAAGGTACCACTTTATTTTCACATTTACGCTTTCTGTAATAATCCATATAACTTCAGGTAATAAATGTTTCTCTTAGCAACCGTACCTTGCTGATTCCTGAGCAGCATGGCTTTGATTCAGCAAAGCACTTGCATACAGTCATAAGACCAGACCTGCTGAACAGATCATTTAAGCACTGGCTTAATTATATTGTTTGCAGTACGGGCAGAACCATGAGAGTTCTTTTCAGTGGGAATCATTGCATATGCTCACTGTGATAAAATGTGATGAGGTATGTTGTATCAGTATGTGTTGGAAGGTAAAGCATGTTACCATTCGTCTGACCAAATACTAGTAGCTGTCAATTCAGTGGCCATACCATACATTACTATTAAAAAAAAAAAAAAAAAGGTATTTCAGTCATGGTTTCCCCACATACACTCAGTATCTTCCCCAACATATGCATGTTATACGGAATGCTACATATGAAATGAGTAATTCCATTTTTCATTACAAAAAAATACATGAATCTGTCAAAAAATACGAAGGCAACAAAGAAGTGAGAAGTCTACCATATGCTATCTAACTTGGCATGATGCTTGGTTTAAATAAGTCTGTATCCATTGTTTAGGTAGCATAGTGTATGTTCCATTCGAGTTTTTGTGAAGTCTGTTTATATGAAAGTCAGATCCAGTGATAAGATTTAATTAGTTTGCAAAAGAAATACTAAATTGTCTTTACGTTTCCAGTAGCTTTTCCAGTCCTTCTGCATTGGAAATAAACTATGGAACCTTCAAATGCTTGGTGGCAAATTCTGTGCCAAAGTGTGGGTCTCACAGCTAGGTGTAGTTGGATAACTGTTCTTCTTTACATGATGCCTTATTTAAAGAAAAATAAATTGCAGTATCAGGGTTCAAAGTTTCTGAATAAGGAATTAAGATTTGGCCAGAAAAGGGGCTTTAAGAGTTTAAAAAAACCTCATGCAAATTTTTCCATTTAAAATATGGCTGAACATACTTTTATTAACAAAAAAAAGACCTCCTGTTTTATATGATGAGTAGCCAACCAAAATTAATTCACAGAAATTGCTTCCTAGAATGACACGCATCCCTTACGTGGTTTAGTGGGTAATAGGTGGTGGGGGGATGGTTGGACTAGATGATCTTTGAGGTCACTTCCAACCTTAATGATTCTATTCTATTCTATTCTATTCTACATGGAATGCATTCCTCACCAGTGACTTAGAATAGAATAGAATAGAATCATTAAGGTTGGAAGTGACCTCAAGGATCATCTAGTCCAACCATCCCCCCACCACCTATTACCCACTAAACCACGTCCCTGAGTACCGCATCTAACCTTTCCTTAAACACCCTCAGGGATGGTGACTCCACCACCTCCCTGGGCAACCCGTTCCAATGCCCAACCACCCTTTCCGAGAAGAATTTTCTCCTCATCTCCAACCTGAACCTTCCCTGGCGCAACTTGCAGCCATTTCCCCTTGTCCTGTCACTAGTTATCTGCGAGAAGAGGCCAACCCCCATCTCGCCACAACTTCCTTTCAGGTAGTTGTAGAGGGCAATAAGGTCTGCCTTGAGCCTCCTCTTCTCCAGACTAAACAAGCTCAGTTCCTTCAGCCTTAAGCAAAAACACAGGAAGAGCTGCTCCCTTTCTCTTCTTTGGTACCTTGAAAAATCAAGAGTATATTTTAGCACATTCAGACCCTCAGAATTCACTTAGTAGTGAAAAAGATAAATGTATGGCTGCTTGGGAACTGAAATACAGTTTTTCTGAAAAACAGTATTGTAAGGGCTCTTAGGAAGAATTTCCTTTCTAGTCCCTCTTTTGCCACATATTTTCTGATGTTATATTTTGCTGTTAATATTTTAGGAGGTGATGGGAAGGTTTGTGCATGCATTTTGCTTACACTGGACTCATGTATTATTGGCTGTCAGCTTTGGTCCTCAGCTGTTGGTGATGCAGAAAATTAATGGAGTCTTCAGCCCAGGCATTATGATAATAGAGTGCTTGGGGATGTGCCATCACCACCCGCATGCCTCAATAGTTCATACTACCAATAAGCTCTTTGCCCTTTGGATTGCTGTATTAATAACCTTCATATTTTGTATTTTGGTATTTTAAAGTTGGCCCCAACATGCCTAAATAAAGACAAGTTGTTTGAAATGCAGCAAGAGGAAAGGGCAAGTAAGACACATTTTCTTTTGGGAAGCATATCTCTTTACTGGTGGCGTCCTTTCTGCCTGTTCAAAAGCAAACTTCAAGGTGACTGATCTGTCTTAGCCAGCCTGAATGAGGGATAACATTTTTAGAGAGCTCCTATAGAGGAAGAACTACAGTAACTACTATCAAGGGGATATTTTACCACTGAACTCAAAATAGCTGTGCTGGTATTAGTCTGGCTGCTGAGCTGGCCACACACCATTTCTCCTTGTTCTTTTGTTGCAGTGTTTTGAGAAGTAGATGAACAGGATCTTGGGAAATAGGGGTGGAGGTGCTGAAAATCTGTGTGCTGTTCTTTGGTTTAAAGAAGTTGCAGTGTCCAGGACAGAAGACAGGAAGCTGAGGGAGAGCATCAAAATGATATGAAAATAGGATAGATGTAAATTAAAAGATGGATCAGAAGGGAATAGGACAGGTGGGTTACTTGGTCACTGCATACAAATAATGGTAGGAAGTTGTGGGGAAGGGATTCAGTGGTTCCTCTCTTTTCTTGGCTACCTTTGCAGACAGGCAAGCCAAGTACCTCTGTGGAGCCATTAAGAACCCACTCCCAAATAAATTCCTGAATGCATGAGCTGTGGCTCTTCTGAAGGATACAGAGTCTGCCCAGTGTGTCAGATGATGAACAATAATAAAAGGTGTTAGTCCAAGCAAGCCCGTTTCCATCCCTGATAGTAAAGAGCAACATACGGAAAGCTGTGAAAGCAGCCATATCCCAGATGTATAGGACCTCAGCTGCTGGTGCTTAAAGAGGTAGCCTGCCATGAAAGCTTGAACCTTAACATGTGACTGGGTACCATCTACATACAATGTTACATCTGTAGTGCTGTTCCCTTTCCTCTAGAAAAGGGCTGTTATGACTGTGTAGCTGTCACTACTGAGCAGAGGAATATTGTACAAACCACACAACATTTTTGCGCAGAAAATATATACACAAGTAGAAGTGCGAATGGTTTGCTGCCTGCTTCTCTTGGTTGCTGCCTATCCAAGCTCCAAGAGATATCACTGAGGGTTTGGGCTTTGCAGCTTGCTAGGTGAGGTCCTTAGTATCTCAAATAAAGATTAGAAATTATCTGAAACAATTAGTGCAACTATTGTTAGGAAGGCTTTTGGTAGGTGCATCAGTTGCTGTAAAAATAACAGCTGGGTGAATAACACAAAATTTATAGTTAAATAATCTGCAATTAGGAGCAAGTTTAGGACAGAGAAAACATGACTAGGTTGGGTTCTTAGAGGGAGTGGAAGGCATGAAAGAGCTCTTGGTGTTTGTTGCTTGATCCTTGTAAAGCCTTTACTCCAGGGAAATTCTGCTTTGCTAGAGCAATCATTCCTTTGAATGATGGTCTTTCTCCACCAGTGAAGAAAAAAACACAAACAGGTTCATTTTCTTCATTTCTCCCATCCCCTCAGCCATGCTGACTAGTTGGGCAAAGAGAACATGGTGCTCTGTTCAGTATGTTGAAAGTGTAGGAGCAGTTACTTACTGTGTTTCCATGTAATAAGGGAGCTCTTGGAACTAAGCAGACAAAATACCTACCAGCAGGCATGCTGGAGCAGTTAGCACCCGCTCCCTTAACATCCTGCTCCCTGCCTCCATGAAAGAGCAGTGCCGAAAAGGCACAGTCTGCCCCACAGCTAATGAACTACATGAATATTTTCAGCTGCTGTTAAATCATTTGCTGTCTTCTATAAAAATAATTGACAACTACAGCAGAAAAGTCAATGGCTCTAAAATGGCCAGGTTGATAGAAGAGTGAGAGCCCTGAGGAAACATCAGCCTGCATAACAAGGCATCTCTGTAGTCTCCAGCCTGCTTAAATGCAGTCATTTTCGCCATCAGAAAGTAGAATGTGAGTATTTCCTATCCAGTAAAAAGCTCCTTAAAAAAAAATTGCTAGATCTGTCTCTTGCACTGCAAGCTTTCATCTTAACTGTTGCATGTATGCTGGAGCCAAAAATTAGCCCTTCAGCTTTCAATTCTTTTGACCAGAGCAGCAAGTTTCTCCTGTTGAGAATAGACAACAGCGGCTTTGAAGGATTTTCCTGGTTTGTTTTTACATAACTCTTAAGCCATTTCAGCTTTGTATATATTTTGTTTCTCTTTATCCCAAGAATGTTTCCATAGAATTGCAGTTTATTAATTGAAAGGTGGTATTTTTCATTGCAGCCATACCACTTTCAGTGTACAACACAAAATCCGTAAGATTTTTTCATCAACATTGCTAGTGCATTTTTTTTCACTTTAAGAAATAGTTCTGCAATAAAACCAAGTCCAGTAACCATCTTCGGAGAGGAGTAAGGCACTTCTAATGGTCTCCCAGGAAGAACCAAAATGAAGTGTATAGCATCATCTGCTTGATCTTTAATTATTATTTAATTACTAATATTGCACTCTATTGGACAGTTTCAAGTGACTGCTTTTGTTAACTTTTTCTTCCCGGCAACCCGGTGGTTTTGGTGGGTTGTTACAGAGGAAGCAGGTTATCCCAGTTGTGTATAACCAGAGCTACCTCAGTGTTACCTGCAAAATTCAGTGGGATGCAGAAGGGAGACTGTAGAGTAAGAGTGGAGCTGGGAGCCCAGAAAAGGGCTAAGGAGAGTCACTTGTGCCTCAAGTGACCACCAAGAGCTGCTGGCAAAGCCAAGGAGAATGAGGGAGGTGAATGTTGCTTTTCAAGGCTGTTGGGATTCAGGGGGCTGTGAGGCAGAGCACAGGCACCATTCACTTGCTGAATCCAAAGTGTGGGTCTCAGGTACGAGATCAAGATGCCCAGCACCATTTTACTAAGACCACCTATCTCTGCAGTGTCAACAACTTGCATGTCCTCTGCCAAAGGTATCACCCCTGCTTACCACACTCATTTCTTCCCTCACTTCAGGGCCCAAGACTTCTTTCCTTTCCTGCGCACACACACGCCAGTCCCTCTTTGTCTCTTCCAGTGCAGGGCGTTGTTTTGTTTTGTCTTTAAATCCAACTTGAGGGAGTAAGGGTTTCTCCTTATTTCCTGAGCCAAATACACAGGCAAGTCCTCAAGGTTAAACCAAAAGCAGTGTACGAAGGATAAGTAGTGCCGTGAAGCAAAAATAGCAGGTATAACCACATAGGGTTTTACTGCCCACAACTGGTAAAGACTTACAAATGTTTTCTTCAAAAAGAAAACTTCCAAAAGTTCATTAAAGAACTTGCTATATAAACACGTTTTTCTTAAATGCTTCAGTTGTGGACCCACAGAAAATAAGCCCCACAAAATGTCTTTTCAAAAGAGCTGAAGACCTTTTAAAACCATCTGGAACATCAGACCTGCATGATGTCAGGCTGCTTAGTCATCATCTTCAGTAGAGATGCAGCTGTAGAGCTTCACAAATGATGACAGGTTAAGTTGGGGGAAAAAACCCACTGGTGTAAGTGCAGAGAGGGTTACCACATCTGTTCCCCACCTTCCCCTCTTCCACTCACCTCCAAAAAAAAAGCCAATTAATTCAAAATAGTAACTGTGCACAAGAGCAGGGCTCCAGAGGTGGGGAGAGGTAGAGGGACCTGTTGTTCTGCATTTTCCTGGGGGCCCATGACTCTGGTTACTTACCAGGAATGGCTAAATCAAGGCAATAATAAAGTAATTGGGACAAACTGCAAACTATGCTCAGCACATCTGCAGCGACAGAAACTGCTGTTTATGCATTAGAACTGCTAAATACTAGAGGAAACCACCTCAGCAGTGAAAGCAAAGTGACAAAACCAAATTGTTTATTAAAATAAAAATTCAACAGCTTCAGGATTTGTGGAAATGGCTTAAATGTGTCCTCTTGTACTAATGTGCTTCTACAATTAAAAATACAATCTATCTCATTTTTTAGTGCTCCAGTCAATTTTTTAAAACTATGTTGCCTTCAATTGTCCCATCATATTTTGCACCATATTGTGGTAATGGGGAGAGGACAAGGCAAGCTAACAAAATCTGAGCTGCTGATGTGAGAAAGGCTTGTTGAAGCTGCAGCTAAGAGCACAGTTGTCAAGGGACATGCTGATATGCTAGGGACATCATGCAAACACAGTTAAAGCACCAATGGAGTGAAAAAATTATACTCTGAAAACCGGGGCTAGAAATGAATGTGTAGATTGCAGGATGAATTGAGTAGCTACTTTCAAATAAAACTTACTGAGCAGCACATCCTCCTTCAGCATTATTAATAGTGGCATGGAAGTGGTGGTTCCTGCTTTGCAGACCTGCTGAGGGGCGTAATGAACTAATGCACTGGGCTTTTTACATCTCCCGGGCTTGTTTCTTCTCTCTCTGCTTCCTTAGCCAGAAGTAAACTTTACTTTGTTTTCACTTGGGCTTGAAGTTTAGCCAAGCAGAAGTCTGGATATAATTAACTCATCATTCTTTTGGCTATTCTCAAAAACCAGCAGTGGGTTTTAATTTTTTTGTTCATTTAAAGGGTAGTCATGCATTTAGAATGTCGGGTTTTGCCTAATAAATTTCTCTGTAACAGGAATAGTATTGGAAGTTGAGATCAAACTGGCTATTGAGTATGACCAGGATAAGAGTGAATAGCATTGCAGGAAGGAACAGTAAATTAAGCAACAAACTGTGCTTTAGTCATACTAATGCTAGAAAAACTCTCAGTTTAACCAGACTAATAGAGTACAGTTGGTGTGCCAGAAGGCTGGCACTCCTGTAAGCAAACCTGGCAGGCCTCTGGCACTGGCTGTTCACTAGTGTTGGAGGCCAGTAAGGAGATAGATACATTTAAAAAAACAAAATCCCACAAAACTAAAAGATGTTTTCTTAGTAGTGTACATGCTTTTTATTAATAATGTGATAACAAAACATTAGTTACAAACATTTGATATCAAGGTGACCTATATCTAAGCTGTAACCCAGAGACATGAGTGTTTATTCAGAAAGTAACACTCCCTGAAAACAAGGTTCTGTTAAGTCACCTGCTGGCTTCTGGACCTCAGCCTCGCTGGGGGAGTAGGTAGTCTAAGGGGGTGGGCCAGAATGTGAAATACTACATGGAGATTGTGGCTTTCAGGTGTGACAATAATGTACGCTCTCCTGATCTCTGTGCCACACAGAATCTTTATCACGGCTCTGGTTAGTCTGCCAGCAAACCTACTGGAAGTAGGTTAGAGAACCTGCTCTACATTACCTCTACAAGCAAAAAGACACAAACATGTTACTAAAATCTTGATGCAAACATGTGGAGGGAATTTGAGTTGGAAAGAAGTGATTTTTCTTCCATACTTCTCCTTTTGTTTCATTTAACAGATAGTAAAGGTATGGAAGTTGGAATAGTGATCTGTACATTTTCTTAATTCATGATCACTGTAAGTTTCATGGGGTTTCTTAACCAACAGTCTAGAAATTACACTGTTCCACTGTCCTGAGCTTAGAAATAGAGTGGCCCCCAAGAGGAAAAACAGTTCATGGTGATTTTTGCTGCACTCATTGTGCTAGGTAAATGCACTGCTGTGCAAAACATAGTAATAAATGACATGGAGGAGCAGCCTCTATTCTGGACCTGCCTCGTAATGGCAGTCAGTGACACATCATGAAGTTCTGGCATTTTAGGGAGCCCCTTCACTTTAGCAAATACAGAAAACATACCAAAGGATCTACCAAACTACCAAGCAAAGACATCTTGAGTAACAAGTGGAGGCTGGGAAAACTTGGTGACATGGCAAGGAAGAGAAGTTAGATTCTTTAAAATTGAGAAAATTTTTCATTCATCATCTATCTTACAGAAGCGTAGTGGTGGTAACAGACTAATAGCAGTTCTCTTCATTACATACTTTGAGGTGTAGTGCAGCCACTTCGCAAGTCGCTTACTGGCACAGTCCTGCTTTAGGACTCTACTAAGTCATAAGAAAAGTAATTTTTGTCTACTTGTCATAAGAAAAGTAATTTAAAATCACTGCAGTTACCTTGCAAAAATCTCATTCCTAAGATTCAAGATATGTATTTCCCATGCTGATCTTAGAATAATGATGTGTTTTGTATTTGTTCTTTTGTGCAGTGATTAGAAAAGTTGTTTATTGGTAATAGCTGCTTTATCTGATCTTCCAACAGTTGGCAGATTTATTAGGGCTCACAGAATAGAGTAGGAAGCTGAACACAGATTAATGTTGATGTTTCAAAAGGCTTTTAAAGAGCTATATTACTGCTGTGTTGCAGTCAACGCTTTTTTTATTACATTATTACATCCACGTTGTTAGAACACTTTTGTTTCATCAGACATTTTCAAACTCACGTTTCCGAGGCTGGGGCTTGGATGAGGGGAGATCTTTAGATCTTTCCATCTAGATACAAATCAAGGGCCCAGACTCTCTGCTAGCATCAAGCCATTCAGCTGATTCGATCACAGTGTAATGGTGCTGATAAAGCCTCTGACCCAATAAACACAATGTTTAAACAGCTGTATGTCATAAAATACATGCAGTTTAGTGTTGGCCACATTCATCCCTGATGAAGGACCACCTAAGCCTAGTGACTACAGAATGACTTTGGACAGGTGTGATTGCATCCTCCTCTCCAGCTACAGCACAGTCCCATAATGTATCGCTCAGAGTGCTCTGCTGGAAACGTGCCAGTATAAAGACGATAGTTTGTCACTGCAAGAGAATGGTGGGTTTTTTTTTCAGCTGTGTGCTGCTAATTAATCCAACAGCATTTTTAAATAATTTAAGCGAGTGTTATCTTACAGATTTAAAGAAAAGCAAAAGATTAACATATATAATTATTAAATAAGTAGGCAAAAAGATGAAAAATCATCAGAAATTAAAGATAGGAACACAAAATGTGGCAGAATATTAGACTATTTCTCTGCCTCTAAATTCACTCATGACTTGAACAGGATGGATTCTCTTCTTTGCAGAACCTTTTCTGACAGCTGCATAGATTTCTTCTGGCTTCTCTCTTTTAATTAGGGGCTTCTTCTCTGGAGCCTTCATTCTCCACATCACAACAGGATGTCGTGGGCCAGTAGGACTCTGAATCTTGATAATCTTTGTGGATGCAATATAGGACATCTTCACTGTCTGCACCACAGCATTCATTAAATTTTTGGCAGCCTGAATTAGTGAAGTGACGCTATCCAACTGTAATAAGAAACAGAAACATTAGCCTAGGAAGCCAGTCTGCTTTTAATCATAAGATGCTGAGGAATAAGCAGTGGTTAAAAAGTTAAGACTAACATACCAAACCCTAATTTGTTTTCCCTTGGTGTGTTTGATCATTATATTCATGTTCTACTGCTCAGGCTTAAAGTGATATACAGAAATTTGTGCAGGTGCAACATATAGGCTTACATAGATAATGTTTGTTGTTTTCTTTTTTAAAACATGAATTCATGATGCCTGTCTGTAAGGTCTCATTGCAATTACTACTGACAGGTAATGAAACCACCTCAAAGAAGAGCTATGAAAACGTGACACGTTACTTTCTTTGTATCAGCACTAGGCAAAATCTCCAGCTGCTCCTGTCACATTCCAGGTTCCCACATATGCTCCTGAGCAGTGCTGGGATACTGTGAAGTGGCTGGCTTTGTCAGAGCTGCTGAACCTCGTCTCAGCAGCCAAGATTTTTAAGGGTAATTATGAACAGGATAGCACACAGAAATTGTGCAGCCTCTCAAACCCTTTAAGGAGCGCCAACCTAAGAGGCAGAATGCATAACTAGTCCCTATCACCTACTACCACCTTCAGCAGCATACTACATAGGCACACAAGCATTGAAGCAAAGGCATTTTCCATCAACACTCATGGAAATAGGAAAAAGCGCCTTTAATTCAAACTGAAAATCTGCTAACTGGAACAAAAGCGAGAGCTTTAACAAGCGAGTTGGCTCTCCCATACTGCTCTCTAGAGCAATACAAACGCCCTGATTGCACGGCTCCCTTCGTACAGTTGAGGCCTGCAGCCTGCAGAGTCTCTACGGGCTGAAAGCAGAGTGCTGGGGACACTTCGTTGTCTTAGTCACCTCCTCAGCCCCAAGGCCTTTGGCAGCCTAGCCAGAGGCTGACAGCAAAAATGATCCTATGATGTGTGTCAAGCAGAGGCATTTTATTCTGTTAACCTCCCCATGTATCTTAATCTCAAAGTCTAGGCACAGATCTGTTCCAACACGCTCCAGAAAAACATTTCAAGCAGGCTGGATGCAAAACAGGTACTCCTCTGGTGGGAAGGGCCTATCTCAGGGGCTGTGGCTTGACAGACCCAAGCACGAGTATTTGACAAAAGCCAACACTGGCAAAGAACCGATGCCTGCATCAGTATTACTTCAACCCTTGGAAATGAGAAAACACAGCCTGAGAAGGTTCATCCTTTCAGATGCAATAGGGACAACAAACACACAGAAGGGGAGGATGGGGGTGTCCTTCCATGTCTTGTGGTCTTAAAATCCAAGAGCATGTAATTGCTTTCTGTGTGTTTGCCACAACTATGTCTAACGTTAGGCACTGTATGGCACCCTGGGCACTTCAGAAGGTATCACCACACATCCAGTGCATTCAAACAGGAAAAAATTGCTAACATTTTAGGTTAAATGTTTATGATTTTATTTTTGGCCACATGGGAAACTTTGTTTGACAGGATCAGCCAACAGCTGAATGGTTCTGTGTTTCATTCTGAACACAGTGCTTTTTGTACCATTAAATGTCTTCTGGATTTATTTGCTTGAAATAAAGACTGTCTTCCCCCTTCAACTTAAGATACCTTTGTTGTTGTCGTACTGCTCCAAAGAACTGCTAGGGACAAATACAGGGTATAAACCATCTTGGGGATCTAAAAGACTAGCTTTTTATCATCAAAGACACTACACTCCTACTTACTTACATGGCTGGCAATTTCAATTTGGAAAGGAATCTCCAGTCTGAATACCTTTAAGAAAGCCCTGATTTACATATTTATTATTTTAATATTACTTAGTATAGTTATTACTTAGAAATACTTGTTGTAAATATCAAATAAATAAATTCTACCTGAGCCACCTGCCATTTTATGGCATCCTCCCCGAAACAGGGAAGAGGGGTGTTAAAGGCAAGTTTATATCAGTGTGCCAGGATGAGAACAGCTTTGGATTTAGTACCGTACATAAACCTCAAATGCGAGACCGTGTACTTTCGAGAGTGTGTATGTGCACACACAAATGTGTTGCTCTGTGTGTGTCTGTGTACGCAGTAGTATGTACATGTTTAGAATGTAGTAGTGTGTACACACATGCTTCCATACTCAAGCATGTCATTCAGAAATGTTTGTCACTTGCATGTATGCTAGCACTGAGAAAACACACTCTGGTTTGGATGTAAAAATATGATTAATCTGCATTTCAATTTCTAAACATCCTCTTTGTTGAAACATTTATTTGTCTTTGGTAAAAGCAATGAAATGCCTTCTCTACAAGGGCCATCTATTTTAGTGGGAGAATGATCTTCAGCTTTGTCATCCAGCCTAGGACTGCGTAGTCTTCTGCAGTTTTGCAGACTGAGTTGTTACAAAAGGTCTGAGGTCTTCCCCTCTTTGCCTGGTCAAATGAATTGATCAGGTGAGAGGAGCTGTTATTGTCTGCCTACATGTTGATTGTGCAACACTTTACACACATACACACCTTGCAACTAAGGCAGTAATAAAAACTGCCCTGTTATTGTCTAAATCCACTTGGCTGGATCGAGTTGCAGTTTAGAAACACCTCTGAACTGGCAGGAGAACTCTGCAGTTAGTATCGCGTTCAGTGCTTCTCTCGCGAAATGCCAATCACACCCTTGCCACCCCCTCCCCCCCCCCCCCCCCCCACCGCCAATGGCAATCTGAAATTATCTCCATACTCCTAAAAAAGGTGTAAAATTTACCAGATGGCCTCTAAAGTTCATTCTTTGCTACAGTATGTGAGCTTTTTAGAAATGATTTGCAGTTTGTAACAGTCAAGTAATCTTTGCATGGCAGTATTTTAACATAAGACAGTAGGTGCATTTGGGACCTGTGATTTACAAACTTAACTTTGGGGCCAGTACTTTGAAACTCAACTTTAAGGAAGCAGGCTGCCTTACCACTCTGCTAGGTTTAGTGGTACAAGGTGTTTTTTTTTTGGTGATACTATTTGACGTGAAGTTCAAAGCACATGGTGACCTCCAAGCCTAGACCTTATTTCAAATGCTGCTTTTAATCCATTTTATAAACTGGCCGGCAGGCAGTAAGGTGTTCTGCTCAGAGGCTCTGGCAGTCTCCAGCATATCCCTTTTTCTGGGGAGGCCGACTGTAGTGTTGCAGTGTTAGCTCACCAGGTGAACTGATGTCCTGTCTAAATTTCAAACTGCTGAATATACTTGGTCACAAGATGTAGTATTTCATTAGAAGGAATAAGAAGCAGAGGGAGACAAAGTTGCATAGGACCTTCGTTTCTTTCATGCTAACTGGAGGAATAATTGTAATTATGTGCACAGACACACGTACACACACTCTTCTAAATTATGTTGNGGGTTTTTTTCCTGAAGCTTCTCAGTGGCTTTGGTGCCTGTAATTCTTTTACTTTTTTAAAGTTGCCTGAAGTTGGAGGCTCGCTAGGAGGATGGCAGGCTGGGCAACAAGCTGGGCTGGGGTATCAGTGGCAGGTCTAGTAACTGCTGCTCTGGGCGCAGGGAGAAAATGGATCTGTTTGCATGCGAGCTTCTAGAAGAAATTGGTAGCAACATCCAGGCAGGATTTAATAAGGTTATCCCAAAACTTCATCCAATTTTCATTGTGACTGTAGTTTATACTGTGAAAAATGGATGTGGAATCCTTTTAGGAGAGACCATTACAACTCACATGCCTTTCCCCTCCTGTGGAAACTTAAGTTAGTTATCACCTCACTTTGGTATCTGTAGCTCCTTTCACAAAATTGCTGTGGCTGTGAACAGTCCACAGCTCCTTCACCACACTGTTTTAATATATTAAAAATAAATTTTTACTATAAAAATAAAAACCTGTATTTTTATTTCTTAAACTGTAATCATATATATCTACTATAAATAAATAAACTTAGTGGGTCTCTAATTTTCATGAGGTTGCAATTACATGTGGCATGTTAGCCTCAGTTTTGACATGAGCTCTGGGGCGTAGACACCAGTCAAGTCCAGCATTTTAAATGCTAAAATCTGAAGACTGAATTATAAACCCAGTTGTACCAAACAGGTGGCAGAATTCACAGAATCACAGAATCTTTACGGTTGGAAGAGACCTCTAAGATCATCAAGTCCAACCATCAACCCAACACCACCACATCTTCTAAAAACCACTGCCCCCTTGCCATGTTGGAGGAACTGAACCTCTGCCATACTATTTAAGCACTACAGAAGATGCCCCAAGATACAAACAGGCTTGCAGAAAGAGATATCTAAACCAAAAATAGAAGAGCAAGCTGCTGTGTGCCTCCCTGCTGAAAAGCAGATGACCTACCTCCTGCTCAGGCTGTTTACATTAGGGGTTTTGCTGCAGTTACCCCAGTGGCAGGAGCGGGAGGGGGCAGGTGCTGCATGTCCGGACAGGCAGCCAGTACCATTAATTTTACTTTGCTCTTCGCATCTCTGCATAGGCAATGAAATAAATACAGGGGGAGTTACCAGTGCTGCCCGTAGGCTATATCTGTGTTATTTGCAGTGTCTTAGTGTCCACGTTCCCCCTCAGTTTTCTGGATTTATCTCACATTAGCCCTACTTCTATACAGAAAATAAAAAGGTATTTTGTAAATGCATTGAAAATTTTGGGGAAGCTTTTAGAAGATGTTCTTGGACACATACTACAGATGGTAAGAATTGGGCCAAATCTTTTTGTCTCTGGAGAGCAGCTGGTTTTGTATTTCAACGCCAGTAACATTACAGAGTTTGATGTAAATCTACTGTTCTTCTATAAATCTAACCTACTCAAGGACTGTCTTCACTTGGATGCTTTTCTCTCAGATACTCAGCAGGCTCTTCAAGGTCTCATAACATACCTAGGAAAACTGATGAAATGAAACTTGGCATAAATGAAAGACTGATAAAATATTCATTGAGCATTTAAGTTCACTTCATTTTGAGAGATGTAGCTGCAAACTATTCGCTGTGTAGCAAGTGGTACATATTCACTAGCACAACCAACCACCCCCAAACTAAAAGCTGTTTTACTTTTGTGTGACTCCCACCTGCTCTTTCGGCACTTTCTATGGAGACACAACATGCCAGCCTCCCCATTTCACAGGTCTGACTGTGTCACCGAGGACAGTAATTCATTACAGACTCTAGGGAAAGCATCCCTTGCCATCTCTGACCTCAGTTAAAGACGTCATCTGTCCTGTGACTGTTAGTATTTTGTTTGCATTGCAAAAGGAATACAGAATGAGTCAATAACCACTGTAACATCACATTGTGGTGAAACACAGAAGATACAGACCTGAAGATAGTAATTAAAAAAAAAAAAAA
>VWZZ01001034.1:88278-102984 GCA_013399095.1 Psophia crepitans
AAAAAAAAGGGCAATTACCCAAACCCCACCACCACCAAAAATCAGACTGGCAGCACTCGTGCTGAAATCACGTCTCTTCTCCAGCACTTGCTTTCGTCTTCTGTCATGAGTCCTATGTGCAAGCAAGCAAACTCCATTGAGTGACAAAGCTCAAGGGAGTTCAGAAAATACTGAATTTTGAAACTTAATTTTCCGTTTGTTTACGTGCATTTTTCATGGTTGTAAAATAACTTAATGCCTTCACAGCAGTAGCAATACACTGTAAGAGGTTCAGCAGCATAATTAACTGATACGGTCAGTTATTTTTATTTACTATTCAGAATGATTTAGAGAATCATGACTTAGAATTTAAAGACTTTCTCTGTCAAAGTATTTTCTGTTCAGTGTGCTAAGAAATGCTTGCCTTGTCGTGTTGGGAGGAGTTGTTTCTGTACAGTTAAATACAGAATTTCCTTATTCTCAAAGCATGTGAACAGGTCAGTCCCCGCTCACATTCTTTGCGTAGATTTGCAGACACTGCCTCTTCGACATAAAGACGTGGCAGACAGTTGCCCTCTGGAATAAAGCTATGAGACTACGCTAAACACCACTCTCAAAACACAGAATCACACAATGGTTTGGGTTGGAAGGGACCTCACAGCCCATCTAGTTNTCTGGGCACCCTGTGCTAGGGCCTCGCCACCCTCACAGTAAAGAATTTCTTCCTTTCTTGATATGTAACGTGTAAGTCTGCTGGAACCCCAGCTGAGATACTCTGGTTTAGCCTGTTGTGAGCATTTTTTTTTTTTTTTCCAGGGGACTGAAGTGTTGCTACTTGGACACAGTTTTATCAATTGGCTGTTTACAATCTCCCAAGTCCTACTTACAGTTCAGAGTTTCATTTGTCACACAGGTGAAAAAACTAAGAATTGAGTATCAAAGACATAGTTCCTTAATCAGTGTTCAAAGTCTGAACTTACAATCTTTTGGAAACAAGGCCCGCTATTAAAAATTTACATTAGTTGAAGTGCTAGGCTTAAATACATCCCTGGAAGAATATTTTATTACACTATACCGAGAGACTAAGACTGAATTTTTATCTCTTTCACAACTACAGAAAATAACACGAATTCTGCATTTCTACGAAGAGCAGTGACTTTACAAGTAGTGCTGAATTTAAGGTAAGGAGTACTTACTACACTGTGCTTTTCATTTTCTTCCCACTTTTTGCTATGTGTAATAATTTGCTGCTGTGAATTATTTTGTGGCTCTTTCACTAAAGCTACTGTATAAAATGAAATTATTTAAAAGTAGCAGAACAATCCAAACAGGTAAATTATTAAGAGTGAAATCCTGACTACTGAAGACATCAGAATTTTCCTGGGCCAGGATTTTACCACTAGTTACCTGCCTTGTTTTCAGAGCCGAGGATGTTTCCATTTCCACAGTTTTTTCTCTATGCAGAATAGTGATAATTTAATTTTAATGAAAATGGAGATCTCCGTGGAGCAGTGACACCAGAAGATGGGTGTTCAAGAAAGCACAGAAAAAGTTCAGGAGTTGGAAGCACTTCATTAACTACCATGTTTCTTCATGTAACTGCCAGACGAGACGTAAAACTTACCATGGATTCAGTCCCAGTACAGGCTATATACAAAACAGGCCAATGGAAGACAGGCCATTGCTTTCTTCCCATTACTGGAAACTGTTCTCTCTGCCTTTTGCTCACCCCTGCTTTGCCATGCTCTCTCTCCCTTTGGGCTATCAGATGGATTTCGTAGGGGTTTGTGGAACTGGCCTCGGGAAATCTGCCTCGATGTCTGGGTGGGCAGTCTGGGAGTGTTTATTTTCAGTGAGCTGAGTTTTCCTAAAAATGTGGCTATTCCACTGGTTATCTATGTCTGTCTGTCTGTGTAGTATTATACACCTCAAGGGTATTTGGGGTTTGTTCTGTGTTTTACCCATTTTTTGGGTGGGGAAATTGAATCTAATGAACTAAATAACTAATGATTACCAGAATCTGCTTCAGGCTATGTAGGATTCAAAGAACTGAAATTGATTCCTGTAATTAGACCAGGCCCTGTGTCCAAGTTAAATGATAAACAACTTACATAAGTACTGTAAAACTGTTTCCCTGAAACACCATAATGAAACATATACTTAGACAGGTGGTTAGCTCAGTCCCTCCAATGTACTGCTGCTTTCACTTGCAGGAAGGTTTTTAAAAAAAGAAACTTTAAAAACAGGTCCTTGAGAAAAAGAGAATAGTGGTTTAATAGAAATCCTTTCCCTGCTGTTTCCATCAGTTGCTTCAGTTCATGAAGAAATGGAGCACTTGTTGCAATAATCTTTTACATGTACTGAGGCTAAGAACTATAAAATACATCCTGATTTTGCTAATTAGCAAAATTATTAGGAAAGTTAACTGTCTCATAGTGTACATCAGCAGTAATACTTTTGCTGCTTTAAATTAGTTCTTCTCAGCAGTAGTTTAGAAAGCAATAGCAACTGAGTAACAGGAACAAACATATCCCGTGCTTTGCTTCCAAAGGCCACAGGTTTTCTATACATGCACCTACCGGCATACGCCAGGCAAAAGTGATGTTACACTAAAAAAAACCAAACAGTGAAACATTTCTGTCAACTCTCAGTAAACTTTAAATACATACTAGCTCTAAGGCGTTAACATCAACTTTTAGAAAATAAGTGGTTTATTATTTTCAGAACCAAATACTGATACAAGAAGTAATTTTATGCATAGCGTAAGGCCATACAAGTACCCTTCCACCATTAATTCAACTACAGGTTCGCAGTGACATGGAGAAGTACCAGCGAGGAGCAACAAACTGGCTGAACAAGGAGCAGCAGCTGTGCCTCTGGCACACACAGGCATCAGCTTTGTCAGAATAGCAGCAATGAACTTAAAGCAAAGCCAAAGAGATTTTTTCACTGAAGGTCATACAGCAGGACAGCAGTACTGAAGGCAGTGGAACTGTCTACCTGTAATAAATCAAGGGGGCTGTTACAGTAGCCAGTATTTCAATATGATTGCCAGCTTGCTGCTTAGCCCTTTGTTCCTATTCTTCAGCCCTACAGGAGCTGCAGCTAGGAAGCCATTCTGCCCATCTTGAGTTCTCTTTTAGGAGGAAGAAGCAGATGCAGACAGAAACCTGAAGAGGAACAGAAACGCACTGCTCCCCATCCCCTCCCCGCCAGAGGAGCAGCTCTTACTTAGAGTCCAGCAAAACGCCAGCTTTTGCTGTGTGGCTCCTCTCTAGCAGTCACTGAAAACCTCCAACTGCAATGAAGGCGTTGAGCAGCCTGCCAGCTGCCACAGTCCTCGCACGTTGGCTGAGACATCATTTTCCTGGGGTATGGTTATCCAAGGATGGGGACTGTGTCAGCCAAAGGCCTGGCCGCAGCTACATATACCTACCTTGTATTTTTCTATATGCCAGTTCATTGCTTTGACTGCGTGTCTTTACCTGCGGTGTAGCCTTCAAAGCTGAAACATGTTTGTAGCAATACCATGCAGGCAACTTTTGATTTGACTGGCATGGGAACTCGGTGGTCACTTGGTAAGTGAAACAGACACTTAAATCCAGCCTGGAAGCATGAAGTATTAAAGCACCTGCATTTGGCACAAATGTGGACTCATGTCCTGTTTACATAAGTCTGGTTCTTGAGAGAACAACAGGAGGAGTCAAAGATAAATCAAATGAGACATTTTCAGGAAAAATAGAGCGCAGCAGCCTTCAGTGCAGGGGTGAGGCTGGCTAACCCAAGAGATCCTGGCTATGCTATTTATCAAATTCTGTGATACGGTAACTCTGTGAACTCTCTCTTCCAGATTTCTCTTTCCTTTTTAAAGCCAAAAAGCTTTGTCTCCCTTGCCAAATACAAATAAAATTAAATACAAGAAGATAATGACTGTAAATAGCACAAACTAAAATTGCCTGGTAGAAGTCAGAGTGTGTGATGCTCACATATATGTTAATTTTCTGCCCTGTGATATAATTTGATTTACAGCCACTACTGGAAAAAAAAGCAAGCTGTTAACGTGCAAGCCTGTCATTGTACAGTACTTATAAATCACTTATCAGATTATCTATATAAATGCAATTACTGTCAGTCTGCATACTGCAAATGTTACCCCATTATTTTGTGCCTGAAGAGGCAAAAATTTATTCTAATTACGAAAAGGAATAGTCCATTTCCTGTTTAATCACATCTAGTGAAGAGTTACTGAATTCTCACTGTTTTCACTTGGGCAGCTTACAAACTGGCAATGCTAGCTGCATGAGTGACAAAAAAAAGGGTATTTTATGGCAGCATGGAAGACTAAATACTGATCAAGAAATTTTTAATAAATGAAAAAAACAAAACCGCAGTGAATGACGAATTAGAAGCCAAAGAGTCGCACATCTCTTCCTCTCTTTTTCTGTATACGACCCTTTATAACTGCCACAACTGCGGCTCTAAGCATCACTGTGCCACTGACTAGAAGGAGGGTAGTGGAGCACTGGGAAAGGCAGTGATAAAGGCTGATGTCCGCATAATTGCAGGAAGAGACCACAAGATTATATGGCCTGAGGTCAAAAAGGCACTAATTGAGGAGAGCAGTTAGGAGGACTATCCGCTGGATACTCCCCAAGCATTCCAGCTGCCCCAGGCAAATCGGCCTGTGTAGCCTACACTAATGACACCGCAGGGGCATTGAGAAACTTTCCAGGGGAGGTTGTCAGGGGAGAGTGTTACAGGGAAGAAAAAGACAAGGGCACAGGGGACACATGAAAAACAACTGAAGAAGATAACATGATATAGAGAATGAATAACTGTGAGCTGTGTTTGTGCATTACAGCATACTTTTTCATAAGCATAATGTTTTGTTGTCATGGGAGTAAGTCCCAAACTGAACTATGCTGGCAGTCACCGGTACCTCCTTTGGTACAGTGCTTCTATAGATGAGAATCCATTTTCCTGCTGACAGAGATACAGGTGCCCTTATAGCGTGGCATTGCTGACTACCGTTAGATTAGGGTAATTAGGTTAATCTGTAGTGCCATTTTATGTCTACTTTACTTTTTCTTCCATAGCTTCATCCAGAAGAATCTTGTAAGACAGATGATGTGACTTAGCTCTATTTCAAGACGACAGTTCTTTCTTTTACAGATCTACAAATATGTGATAGGGTAAGACTACATGCTCTGCTCTTCATCCCTCTATTCTTTCCTCTGACTTGGTCTCTAGGTTTCAATATTTACTTTTTTTTTATGAACACTACTCTTCTTGAGAAGAAAACCTTAAAATTCCTTGAGGCTGATTTAAATCCGAGATCTTTGTGCACAGCTCTTACTGTTGGAGGAAGGGAAGTGTGGGGTGGATGTACATGCCATGTTACATCTGCACATCTGCTTTTTATGTGTGAATTTCTGTTCTGTCACCAGCTTTTGCTCAGTCGTTCTCACTTTGTACAGCAAAGTTGACTTGCCAGTGCGGAAGTTGTTGGTATTAACCATCTGAATGTGGAAATCTGTACTTTCTCACAGGAGAGGAGCCTGCCTCAGCTCTTCTGTTTGCATACACCTGTCACAGCTTGTGAGGCAGGAGCTAACAGACGGGAACTGTGAGGAGCCAACAACAGATGGCTGAGGGATGACCAAGATTCAAGTAGATGCGCATGGGTATGGAAGAGCGAAATTGCAGGGGAACAGTGAATGCAAAAAAACGGAGCAACCTGTAAGTATGACTGTTTCCTAATGCCCTCTCTAATGCAGTTTTCCTGTAGATCTTCACTATTCAGAGGACAGATACAGTTTCACATATTCTGAGACTCATGACTCTTAATACGTAATGAAAACTTCACTACCTGAAAGGGCATGCACTTGTGTTTTTTTCTTAATCATGCCTGGTATCTTCATTCTTTATTAGCATAAACAGATAAATGAGAGAAGATCAGGACTGGGAAGGATATGATCTTATACCAACTACAGTTCTGACTTCCTGGAAAAAGAATCTGGCTATTGATGGCATGTGAACAGATCTGGAAAGTTGTTAGTGTTGCATAAACCATTAAAAAAAGCGCCTTTTGGCTAGAAGAGTGAAATTCAGCTGCCTGAACAGACACCTGACAGATAATCAGAGCACAGATGTTCTGTCTGCATATTTTCTATGGTTTTTCCTTACTATGCTCCCAGATCTTGGGGGGGNTTTGTCACTTGTTCCAAGGCCAGCTAACCTACATGATCAAACTCTGAGGCCCCCACACGGACTTTCAAAGCCAGAATTTGCACCAGCTTTCAAAAAAAACCCCAATAATCAGCTTTTTTTTTTTTTCTGCTTATCACTTTATCCATACAACATATTAATTCCCATATTGTCCTAAAATTGAAGCAAGTCAAAGACAGTTAATTTACATATAGATTAGGACAAGCCTTATAGGAAAGCCATCAGAGTTTAATTTGGTTGTAGTTTGACATAACCACAACTGTAAGTGGAAAGGAACAGTCAATCACAAATGCCCTCCCCTTCCCAGTAACAGACATTTGGACCAGCGAGATCTTTTATTTTATAAAATCTTCTTCTAATGACTGATACCCAGCGGGTATGTCTCCACTGACTTTAAAAGGCTTTGTTTTGTTCAGAGCGCGGCTTCCTTGGAGCACTGGCTGGCAGTTTTTCTCTCTTTTATAGGCTTACCTGTATCACCCATATTTAAAAAAAAAAATACCATCACTGATGGAACAGTGATTTTCCAAGACTGCTTTTAGAGAACATCATCCAGAATTTACAGCATCTCACTTGATTCCACATAACACTTCCAAAACTGTCCAGAACTCTAAGCATGTTCTTAATTTCCACTGACTCTGAGCTAACCACCTGTTTGTGTTTATTGAACTGGGACTGAGTTAAGCATTTATTGGAACAAGCAGCTGCTTTCTGGATGCACACAGTTTATGTCCTCATCCTCCTTTCCTGAAACAGGATTAAGATCTGTAGTCATCCCTGTGGGATTATGAATGAAGTTTGGGTTCTCCTTTTTAGAATTAATGTTTTTGCATCAGGATTATATACTTCACACTGTTGACATATGGGTGACACAATACAGTGGTAAAGAAAACAATGTGAGTATCATTACAGTGAGAGGGAAAAAGAGCAAGAACCAAACTAGGCTTCCAAAATTTCTTGCAGTGAGTCCACTCTGTCGGGTGGTAGGCAGATTTTTATAGGTCAAGGATCCGTGTGAATCCAAATTTGCCGAAGCAGCAGGTAATTTAAATCAGGTACATACTGCGATGTGCAAGAAGCTCTATCTTCTCATTAGTTCTGTAAGCGAAAAAGGCTTATTTACGTCTTGTCATTCCTCCAGTAAGTTTTTAACTTGCTAAGTAGTTCATCTCTAGCACTAGTACTCTAAGAAAGATGTAGTTTATGTGCAGGTGAGCGGGAGAATGAAGTACTGAAACAAGGCCTCCAAGCACAGAGGGACACATGGATTTCTGTTCTGCGGGACCACTGGAGGTAGGCGAGAGACAACACGGGGAAGTTGAGAGCATCGATAGCAGAGGACGTGCACAAAGTGCACGAAACCATGAAATCTGGCTTTATTAACCCACGCTGCTCAGGGAACTGCTTGCAAAAAAGACTGAAGAAACAGATAATGAATATAAACTTGATTAATTTACAACCCAAGTGAAAACAACTGTTTGCTTCAGAAAGTATACGTTCAACTCAGAATTACTTACCTGTAGGTTTCAGAGGTCTAAATGTGGTCTCTGAATTATCATTTGAATAGCCAACAAAAGATCCTACAAAAATCAGTGTTTCAAATCTCACATCAGCAATAGAGGTGTCATTTCTGATTAGTTTATAAACCACTTAAAATGTACTAATAGTTTTAGAGAGATATATATTCCAGACTATGTGAATGTGAAGTTATCATAAGGATGGAAATATTGAAATGGTAAGAATGTGGGCTGGGAAGCTTCTGTTACCTGGTTTCTGCACCATTTATGTCTTGAAATTATAATCCCATGTGCTACAAGTAGTAAGACTCATAATCAGAGGAAGATGGAGGCATTACATGAATGCCTGTGATCAGAGTTGTGCTGAGGACAAGTGCATAGAAGTTCCACAAAATCATAAACCATATCTCTTCCTACGGCTAATGATACTTAGCTGTAATGGAGCTAATAACTCTTAAATGAATGCAAAATCAAGACACTGACTCAAGAATCAAGTCACCTTGCTCTTGTCTATTTCTGCAGAGATGCAGAATGTCCTTCATCATTTCCTTCTGAACTACAAGTACGCCTCTGGGGATTTGCGTACAGACTCTCACACGTGGATATTCCATATGTGTGAGTAAATGAACCACCATCTTAAAAATGGGTTACACTTCTTAAAACTTAATTAATCCAGAGTAACAGGGAAGAATAACATGTTTTGAGAATTTACAGGGGGGAAAAAAAACAAAACAAAACCAAACCACAAGTGATTGCTATTCTTTTTAAGCCACCAGTCTTATGCTTCACTGTCTTAAGAATCTTTGTGTTAAGGGAGTGTAAAAATCAGTGGGGAATAAGATGAGATTCAGGAGAACACTGGAACATCCCACAGGAAAGCGTAACTCACATTTAAGATTTTGATTAACAGAGTAACTTACACCATTTTTCTACTTACAGCAGACATGATGAGCTCTCCACCTAGATTCTGGATTTCTGCTTTAACTTGACTGCAGATTTTGAGTTGATGAGAGTACAGCTTGATCTGTTCTAGGTAAGCCAATAAATCCTGTTTGCACGATTGGTCTGGACACTGAAGATTAAGAAAAGAGCAATTAGTAACACATTTCAGCAATTGCTGATTCAAAATTTTGTCTCAGACATGAAGTTAATACGTCACTGAGGAGTATTCCAATTGTACATGAGCATAACTTTGCTCTTCACTGCAGCTGTGTCAGGCTGCGTAGTTCATTCCTCTAGTGAAGCTTTTTAACAAAATACTCGGAGAAGCTCAGAATAATCCGAAACTTCCCCACAGTCACTTTTTATTTAACACCGCTTTGCTTGCTCTAGCAGTATTTCTAAACAAATTCTTTGATGTGGGAACAATTACTTTCAATTCCTAAGAGGTTATGATTTCTTTTCAAGAAGATACCTCCATTAACAGTGATGCTTATGTGGGCAAATGCAAATAAATGCAGAGCACTGTTAATATTTATGTAAAAATATGTTTTATCTTATGATCTGTCCATTGAGTTTATTCAAGTTGATCTGCAGGTGTTCTGTGAACAGGAAAGTAAGAATGTCTTACAGAAAACTCACTGATTTCAATACTTCTAACACCACAGGTTTTTTATTAAAAATAGCATCTTTTTACTCTCACTTCTGTGAACTCCCAAAATACTTGGGAGTACCTGGAGGGGAAATACTGCTCTGCGAGTACCAGGCTAGACACCTAAGCCTGGTATGCATTTGTGCTAAAGCTGCTTTTTGGTGCTCTGCATTGAATGGTGAGTCCCTATCGTGCTACCACAGCTGTAGAACGTGAGTATGCTAAATAATAGATCCCTATGGTTTTTCAGAGACGTGTTTTTAGCCTCTGGACTGTACTTACATTATAAACATGGTCACCTCCTTTTGATAGGAAATTGTGTTCAGCTTTGCCTATTAAAAGATACTTTCCCACCTACTGCAGTGGCAACAATCACTGATGAGTCTCTATAGTTATTTATACGTTTAGTCTTATGGAATTGTGGTCAATGGATTTAAATCCAAACCTGCCTCAAGTCAGCAAGAGCACCGATTCTATTTAATTTGTGAAGTACTTTATGTAAACTACTGTTTTTTCTGAAGAAACCCGATACTTGTTTAAAATGGGAGGGTGATGATTCTACTCTTCATGTCTATGCAATATGACAGTAAAGTTCATGGTTTAGACTTAGATGAATAACCAAGATTAGAGTGAACAATTTTAAATTAATTAATATTAAATTAAATGTCAGTCCTTACCTTGTGTTCTGCTAGATCCCTTACTAAAACATTTTCTGTACTCAGTGTAGTTGGAAGAAAAACAGAAGCGGTTCTTGAGATCCTCTCTTTTGTACGTGTGGCGTTTTCAAAGTGTTAAGTGTATTGTGGAAAACTATACTAAAACATGTCTTTGATTCTTACTTACTTAACACTGCTTTAAGAACTGCCCAAATCAATACTCAAATACTGCTATCTCAGTGACTGTTTAGAAAACTGGAATATTCATTGTTTATTTAATTTTAAATAACAAAAATTTGTCCTTCCAGTCAAAAGCAACTATAATCCCTTTAAGCATCAGAATTAATTATATCAAGACAGAGTGCATTTTCGGGAATTAGATGCTTCTCTTCTATTTCTTTTTGTGAAGACACCGTGATTTCTTTCCCCCACCACCACCACTGGAAAAACTCCAGAGATGGGCAGACGGGGTGCTGATAGAGTGTTACCATCCACTTCAAACAAACAGTGACAATGTCAAACACAGAAGTTCAGAAGCAAGAATGATTCAACCATATTATATAGTACTCTTTCATATAATCATATTGGCAGGCCAGTCACATTTACTATCTTCCCTATATACCGCTAGAGAAGAAATGTGTAACAGAGTGGGAAATTGCCACTCAAGAACAAGACCTTGAGCTTAAAACAAACAGTTCTACGAAAACACTGGTTCAGCGCTCAGTAGCATTCAAAAAGAGCAAATGGAAGGCATTACTAGGAAAAGTCTTCTGAAATGTAATTATGCAACTGTACAACTCTGTGGTATACCCACAGCTTTACTACCCTGTGTATTTATGGTGCCTCTTTCCCCTCCCTTGCCCACGACAAGGCACATCATAAGAAAATAGGCAAAGGACAACAAAGGTTTTCATAACGACAGGTATTCTTTCCTGCAATACAAAACCAAGAGGTCATTAAAAGAAACTAGCCTGAGCTCAAAAGAATGGGAGATGGTTCTTAACACCATGTTGTTAAGTTGCAGAAATCTTTGTTGCAGAATGGTTATACTAAAAGCTTACACAGGTTAAAAAAACGTTACTGGAGAAATTAATGAAGAAAATATCAAGGACTATTTAATTTATCAAGTGTATCAAAAATGTGTTTGGTTAAGTAAATTTTTGAATGGCTGCTGAGGGTTGGGAGACAATATTGTGGAAGCATCTGTACATATTCATTATTAACTATTGTCAGCAGCAGGGTAGCAGCGTAAATGAACTTAGGTCTGACCAAGTGTGCTCATTTTTATGTACTTTACCCATAAAACTTTACAAGACAATACAACCAAGGCAGAGATCAACACAACACAAAGAGGAGGCATTACAGGGGTAAAGGTAACATTCTACACTATTTTAAGCAGGATAAGTACTAAACACACAAAAAATAAAAGCCTCATGCCTTACAGCTCATCTCAGTGATTCATAAACAGATGTTAGAAATGTACTCTGCTGAGAGGATGTTCCATAAGGACTCGTCTACATATTGCTCAGAAGCATCTGGTACAAGCAACACTTACTCACCAGTGAAACCAAACACTGAGCTGCAACAGAAGGACAATTAATAAATTCTGAGTTTAATCATCCCACGGGCAATTGATGGTTACCAGTTTCATGCCTCACATTCTTAGTTAGAGATCCTGGCAAATGAGAGGTTCTTTCCCATACATACTGAAGGTAGTGGGGCGTTAACAAGGGCGTTCTGTAACAACAGGATCAGAACTGACTTGGATCCAAAAGATGCAGTGGTGTTCCACCCAACAGGAATTATAGCCACAGAAACCTCCAGGTGATTTGGCACATTATGCAGTGATTAAAAAGTGAAACCAACATTCACATTCCAAGGGAAAAGCCACCAGCACAGCAGTGGCTGTGCAAAAGATCACGATACAGAATGCTGCAGGAAATTCTGACTGTTAAGTTCATCCCTTTGCTAACAAAGGCAGTAGCATTTCTCTAGAATCTGACTCCGTGGTGATTAACACCAGGCGTAATCACACACAGACTCACTACTATAAACGTTAACTGTATAACTTCTTGTAACTGTTAACTGAAAGCTTTTAAGTAAAATGATCCTGTAATCAGAAGATCTTTTTAGCACATCTGCTTGCATCATATTTATCAGCTAATCATTTTGAAGGACAGCTTTTTAATTCTACTTTCAGGAAAACTTTTCTCAAGTACATGGAATCAGCTTTTAAGTCAGGGGACTGCTTGGTTCTATAGAAAGAGCTATTTCATATTAGCAGGGATCAATTCCAGAATTGGAAAGCAGTTAATATTTTATTGCCTTGTACTGAAACCCGACTGAGAGCCTGCTGTACACCGACGATTCCTGACCCACCCTAGTCAGGCCAGGCCTGTGCTGTGCCACGCTGTGCCACCTTCAGACCGTGCTGTGGCACACAAACCGCTTGGCTGCAGCACACACCTACCTAACGTCCAACAGCAGAGGCGCTGGTGGGCAATGCCCACTTGGCGATGAGGGCACCTGTGTATCCTTGCCTTTATCTAGGACTGCAGAAAGTTGTTCTCATGTCAGCGGCCTGTTTGACTATGGAAATTATTGTTGCGTTGTAAGAAAATAATAATTCATAATAACTTGAATGACAAAATGGGAGGAGCTCCTCTGTGGAAAAGCTCAGCATGCTGTGTGTGGATTGGGAGCCTGTTTTGATGCTGCACCACCTGGTGTTCCCACCCCTAAGATTAGCTACAATATTCTTTCCTTACAGCGTTAGCACTGTAAACAGCTTTTTACATGACACCTCACAGAGTTCACGTGCCTTACCTACTAACATCGTAACGGACCAGCACCTCCTGGCGCAAAACAACTGGGATACTGACGAGGCTTTTTAATGAAGATGTTAAGCTCCAGCATGGTCCATTAGAACCAGGAAGTACTAACTGCCTTAATTATCTTAGGGCTTTTAGGACACAAATTTGACAATGAATTTGAAATGAACTGATTTTAAACTAAATTTATTATCAATGTACTTGTGATTACAGCCTGAAACATAACTGAATTATGCTAATTGTACCACGCTGTGTCCCTTTCCTTTAAAGCCAGGAAAAGGGGTTTATAAAAATCTTAAATTCAGAACAATGTATCAGAGAAGTGCTGTTTTGGCTGAGGAGTTACAAAATAACTGCAAATACAGCTTCAGGGTGGGATTGTTGGGATTTTTTTTCCCCTCCTAACAGAAAAACTGTATGAATGATCTAATTCCACAGTTCTCAATTTCTGTTCTCTAAAATTGCATAGAGCATGAACCAAAATAATTAATTTGAAAATGTTTTATGAATAGGAAAAGGTCAAAGAGATACAACGATTCTTCATTACGCAATGATTGCTTCTTTTGGATTCTCGCTCAGGTCTGAAGCTAGATGGTGAAATAGAGTGAGGCTTTTTGCTTCCCTTCCTTGCACGTAGGTTTGAATACTGAAAATGCTGTCACACATTACTGTGGTCCTGCCAACTGCAAAGGCAGAGTAATAGCTGAGTCACAGGACAACTGTGAAACAGGCCTAACTGAATGACAGTATCAGAAGGCCAGCATAAGCTTGACAGCAAGTGGTGAAAAAGTGCCACAGCAAGTTTGCACAGGCAGAATTCAAGCAGAATTGGTAGGATGCAGGGCTATTTGATTTGCTAATTTTGAAGCAAAACATACAAATTCATTTTTACATGGAATAAAAATTCCACTTAATTCAGATGTTATTTGGAAACAGGTGGAATATTCCACTAAGAAGTTCTAACACTGAGAAAGGCATGCATAAAATCTCCTTTGAATTCATGTTCCAGTTTGGGCACCAAAGTCTTGAAGGGTTCCTTCAGTCTGGACCAAATTCAGTAGCCCAGAGGAATCTAAAGTTTAGTTTATTTTAGGACCCCCAAGAGAGCAGGGCATAGGAAATTTGACAAAATAACAGCTGAGAAAAGAAATTATTGGTCTTTACAAATACCCTGGAGATGGAAAAAAAAAAAAATACAGTGAGAAGGGAGCTCTGAAAGTTAAAGGATGATGGCATGGGCAAAAAGGGTGCTAGAAGTGGAAAGATTTCTGGCCGCCTGAGGAATGCGAGGCTCATACTACACATCTCTGTAACAGGAGGAGTAAAGGCAAGCTTGCTCTTGAAGAGCACATACATAGTCGTATATACTGTACCTCTCAAACGTCGCACTGACAGCTTAAAGGAGCAGCTCACAAATGTATGTACAAGTACACATGCAATAAATATACGTACATATACCTCTGTGATATATGGAAACATACATACTTTGATATGTATGAAGAAGAGAATGCACACATGCCATTAAGATACATATTCAGTGCTTCAGAAATTGGTAAGGAAAATCGGCTCTAAAATCAGCAGTGTCACAAGCACTTTTGTAAGCAACCACCTTAGGTGTTGGACGTTCTGTGGTTTAGCGCGTTGCTGCGTAAATAACCCACCTGATTGGCAATCAGCCGTGCTAGGACATCCATCCTTGATCCTGATTCTGAAATCATTTTTGCTGCATTAATTACATCAGATGTGTTCTTCAGTGGTCCTCTACCCCTTCAAATGAAACAAAGAACCCAATCATGTTTTTCAAAAACTGAGAATAAATCATATCCATGCAAATTAGGCACAGAAGAACTCAACTGAATAAAACAACTAATCCATATGGAGACAACATTAATTAAATCTCACAC
>VWZZ01001034.1:102995-141350 GCA_013399095.1 Psophia crepitans
ATTAACCCCCCCCCCCCCCCCGCTTTTGTTTTCATGTCCCACATTATTTGTATTTTTAGCATCAGTAGATACAGAAGCACCAGGAAGATATCACAGAGGTTTTCCGTACTGGAAGCACAACCCATGCCAAATCCTGAGGAGCTGGATTTTAGGGAAGTACTTGTGCTGTTTGCTTTTCCTTTAGTTATATGAAGTTTATGTTTCTTTCCCTTCCAGGAATTTTCTGTTAAATATGGTCAAAGAAGGTTCAGACAGTGATGTGTTCTGAGACTCATTATGGGTATCATCTATTTTTAATTTGACTGGTGTACACAAGCATGAATAGAAATGGATGAACAGGGCTGCAATTAAAACCAATAAATGTCACTCAAAATACAGCCATATCATACCTCAAAGTATGTTCCAAATAATTTCATGAATTATTCAAAGAACAAATTTCAGTTTAGAAGAACTATAAAGTTCTGGTGAACACACTGTCAAGAAGTCAACTTTTTTGTACAAACACACCTTCGCACCCAAAAACTTCATTACATGAGAATGTTTCTAGACCCCCAGAACTAAGATGCGCCTACTTAAGGCAGGTCATACTGACCACCATTACCTTCACAGCAGTTGGTTAGTGGTGTGACATTGATGTTTTTACTTGTTGCCAAGCAGGCAAGCACTTCGCAGCCTCTCCAAAGGGGTATTCCATACTGTAGGACATCATGCTCCATGCAGAACTGGGGGCGGGCTGGGAGGTAGCACAGCGTAAGAACTAGCTGTGTACTGGCTTCGTGTGGGGAGAAATTGTGGTGTGCGGCACTTATTCCGTATATTCTCTTATAGTTACAATCATTGTTACCATCATCTTCCTTTTTGTGTCCCACTGAATTGTCTTTATCTCCACCCATGAGTTTTACCTTTTCAATTCTCTTCCCCATCCCCCTGGGGGGGTGTGGATGGGTGTGGTGCGTGGTGTGAGTGAATGGCTGTGTAGTAGCGTTAGCTGTGTGTGGCGTGGCGAGCAAACGGCTGTGTGTTTATGCTAGCTGTGTGAGTGGGGGTGTGTGGCTGTGTTAGCTGTATGGTGTGAGTAATGGCTGTGGTTAACCGTGTAAGAGCACAGCTGTGTAGTTGTGTTAGCTCTGTGTGGCTTGTGAGCAACTCACTGTGTGTTTATGTTAGTTGTGTGAGCCATGCGCGAATATATGTGTGGCTGTGTTCTGTGTGAGCAAATGGCTGTGTGTGGGGTGCACTGGGGCTGTGTGGGTGTGTTAGTTGTGTGTGGTGTGAGAAAACAGCTCCATTAGCTGTGTCCTGTGGGAGTGAATGGCTGTGTTTAGCTCTGTGTGGTGTGTGCATACTGTGTAAGCAACTGGCTGGTTGTGTTAGCTCTGTGGTGTGAGCATAGCTGCATGTGTGGGGTGTGCTGGGTGAGCAGATGGCTGGGTGTGGTAGCTGCATCTGTGTGGTGTGAGTGAAATGGCTGTGGTTGTGTTAAGTCTGTGAGAGAATGGCTGTGTGTGTTAGCTGGGGGTGTGTTGGGGGTGTGTGTGTGGTGTCTTATGTGAGCAAATGGCTGTGTGGTTGTGGTGTGTGTCCGTGGTGTGTGTCTGTGTGGTTGTGTTAGCTGTGTGTCGTGTGAGAAAATGGCTGTGTGTTAGCTGTGGGTGTGTTACCTGTGTGTGTGTGGTGTGCATCCTGTGTGAGCAACTGGCTGTGTTAGCTCTGTGTTGCATGAGCAAATAGCTGTGTATTCATGGTAGCTCTGTGTGTGTGGTGTGTGTTTTGTGAGCAAACAACTGTGTTGGTTGTGTTAGCTGTGTGTCTCTGGTGTGTGTTGTGTGTGGTGAGTGAGCAAATGGATGTGTGGGTTGTCTTTGTGCTTGTGTGTAGTGTGTCTTCTGTGAGCAACGGGCTGTGTGGTTGTGTTATACATGTGGGGTGTGTGTTGTGTGGTGTGAGAAAATGGCTGTGTGTCTTAGCTGTGGGTGTGTGGTACGTCTTGTGTGAGCAACGGGCTGTGTGATTGTCTTTGCTCTGTGTGGTGTGGGCAAACAGCTGTGTGTTCATGGTGTGTGTGGATTCTGTACCTTGTGTGAGCAAATGGCTGTGTTAGCTGTGACGACTGGTGTGCATCTCGTGAGTGACTAGCTGTGTGGTTGTGTTAACTGGGGGGTGTGTGAGCAAATGTCTGTGTTAGCTGTGTGTTCTGTGAGCAAATGGTGTGGTTTTAGCTGGGGGGGTCTGTGTGTGAGTGAATCACTGTATACTTGTGTTAGCTGTGTGTGCGTGTGGTGTGTGGTGTGAGAAAATGGCTGTGGTTTGTGTTAGCTGGGGGTGTGGGGTGTGTTCGCTGCCTGCCAGGTGAAACCTTAACAAGCTCCTTTACTGCTGAAACACTTCAGCCAAACCGACATCACCGCTCCGTGCCACGCCGGACAGGTACCAAGTGAGAACCTGCTAAGCCCAAGGCTGGGTTTCACACCTTGGAGAACAACGCTGCTACTCATACGCAGGTAATTCCTGAAGGCCTCCTATCAATTCACGGGTTCTGCGATGGACAAAGGAAGTAGAAAGCATGGGGAAAGGACGACGCTACTTCGTTCAAATCAGAAGATTCTTTCCCTTGAAGTCAGTGTGGGTTCATGTGTAACGAAAGGAAACCATTCCAGTAAAACACTCATTGAGCCTAAAAATACTATCATATGTAGCTATACAAACATTTCATTCAATAAAAAGTCAGCGATGACAACACAACCTGGCAGATAATGTTTAATCTCCTCTTGATTCACTATACTCCTTACCGAAGAACGATTTCGTGCTCTTTGGGGGAAACACGTACTTTACCAATTACAGTTCTTGAATCTCAACTTTAAGCCCACATACCTAGAATCAGGTGGTTTACGTGTTGGTTTTTTACAGAAAGCTATCTTCTCATTATGGAAAACCAGCAAATTGATCAGTTTACAGTAGCGTACTAGTGTATGTGGGGAATGAGTTTGGAAATGCAATCCCATGCGCCAGATTAAATACTTCAAACTTCACCATGCCTCCATTTGCCTTTCCTGGTATTTTCCCTTCTAACCCTTTGTTGCACAGCTGAATTCTTACACGAGTGCCTTCCCACCACTTCAGTCCACTGATCATTTTCACAGCTACCTGCATCGTTGCGAGTTCCAAAGGTCATAGCACAGGTAGGTCAGTTGTTCACAGCAAGCCCTTTAGGTGCTGTACAAGCTATAAACAGTCCATACCCTCCCGTAATGTTACAGCCCAGTACACCAGTCCAACAACAGAAAAGGTGACCCTAACCCAGAATTAAAGGAGCGGGAAAGGAGAGATGGCGTAACAGTGTGAGTAACTTCTGCTTAGGCAACTCTCCTCTCAGCCAGCAGCTTTTTTAACTTCTGAAGTTACTCTGGCCCAGTGTTTTGAAGGTGAAGGTGTTCAATTAAAGTAGCAATTTTCTTGTACCTGTGCAAGTCCCCCAGAGGATCTGGCTAACGAGAATGAAGCAATTGTACCCAAGAAAGATATTTCAAACAAATGAAACTATTTCTTTCCACCACAAATATGGCCACCACGAGAGCTGTTAGAGCAACACTCACCAATGAGGACTGACAAGACTTCTGCTCCACTTGCCACTTAACTGCACCAATGGTTCAAGTTCTTTACTGCAGTCCCTAAGAAATGTGGAGCAGGATGCTTATGAGCTGTAAGTCAGTCACAGCCATGTCTTGAAGTAAATGCTTAGAAATAGCATACAGGAATGCTTCAGGCTTGTATTAAAGGGTTTAAAACCCAACATGTGTGTTTGTTAGACACACGAAGAGGGCTCTATTTCTGCCCAGCCAAGAGGTATCTGTGCTTTTTTTTTTTTTTTTAACCTTCGCATAAAATTCAGACTCATTTAAATAAAGTACAGGTTTAATTGCCTTGGGGAATGGCATAATGAGCCATTAATGCCAATTTATGATGTTTGGCAATTCCAGCTAGTGCATACGTCTACAAGATTACTTGGGGGAGGACACCAAATCTGCTGACTTGCCAGACAAATGGAAGAAACAGGCAGAAAAATAACAGGATGAAATTTCTATGGGGACAACTGCAAATTCTGAATTTGGACATAAATATCAACTGCATAGAAAGAGAGCGAGTGAGCCCGAACAGCAGGTTCTAAACGAGATACAGGGGTTATTTCAGTCGGTCAGTCTGCACAAGCGTCCTAAGGTAGCGCTGTTGTGAAAATAGCAGATGCCACACCAAGGCACACAGACAGACAGACACCCAAACCCAAGTTTTCCTTCTGCTATCTCGGTTTTGGCGAGACTGCAGCTGCAGTTCTGTGTGGGTTTCCATGCGGAAAGTTCTGACACCACTGCAGACCATGCAGCTAGGATAGGATAGGATAGGATAGGATAGGATAGGATAGGATAGGATAGAATAGAATAGAATAGAATAGAATAGAATAGAATAGAATAGAATAGAATAGAATAGAATAATTAAGGTTGGAAGAGACCTCAAGGATCATCCAGTCCAACCGTCCCCCTCCACCTATTAACCACTAAACCATGTCCTTCAGTACTGCGTCTAACCTTTCCTTAAATACCCGCAGGTAAACATGAGCAATAAGGAAAGACTGAAGGGTTTAAAACCTTCTCTGAGACAGAAATTTCAAAGTTAGGCCAGGGAGAGGCTGTAGGCTACACACAGTAACAGACTGCAAATGCACTTTGTGAATTCCCAGTTTTCCTGATTTAGCACCAGATCAGCTGATTCAGAATGCCACTAGCTCAGATTAACTCCCTGAACCCAGATGTTAGAGACAGAAAAAGTCTATTAAATCATCTCGGTTGTTTTCCCCAGCCAGCAGACGGCTTCCTACCAATTTTGTGGTTACTTGTATTTTTTTCTAACAAATCTAAGTATGAAAGAAACACCTGGCTTGGGAGGCTGTTTCCCTGAGCTATCCATCTCACTGGCTGGAATTTTTTTCAGATATTCCACTTAGTTCCTTCTCCGTATCACTGTACGAACATCCCTTTAATTCTCCAAATGTAGTCCATGATTCTCCCCAGCAGGTGCTGAAGCATCCCTGCCTCATCTGAGAGACTCCTGTGGTACTGGTACACTGGTTACCAATAACCAAATCAGTACACATAATAGTAAATATAGGTAATAACCCATTACTACAGATGACAGAGATTTGCATGCACAACCTCACGACAATTAGCTTAGCTCACGCACCTATGGCAGATGCTTAAAACAGATAAAGTCCTTCCCACCATGTATCATCTGCTGGGCAACAGCATCACAGAATTTCTCCTTTGCAGAGTTTTCCATACTTTCCCCTCTTTTGTAAGAGAAATACTGATTTCTTTGCTACGGTGTCCATGTACTTTTTATTAAGTCAGCCTTATCTTTCCACCCCTTGCTTCCAGCCTCCGTAATTTTCAAAGCCAAACTTCATCTGACATGCTCAGTTATGTATTTACTGAAATTCTTTCCCAACGATGTGTTCACAGCTTGTAGTTGACCCTCAACGCCTGATTTTGATTAACTGCATGGGAGATCTACCATATCCGCTTTCCTCACACTTAAACTATTTCCAAGGATAAAGCCTTACTAGCAAAGGAAGTTGAGAAAACATTCAAGGATAGGAAAACAAAGATGAGACGGAGAGTACTGTACTTATGAGCAATTATATGCCCCCAAGGTAGTGATGGATTGTTACTGCATCTCTTAAATCACCTGCTCTATCCAATGAGGAAACTAAGAATAGAACATAAATAATGTGAGAGAGACATCTGGCTAAGTTCAGTTTAGAATATCTCAATGAAGTTGTAGAAGAAAAAAAAGCTTCATAGAAATGTTTTTTGGAAGGTACAATCAGAAGCAAAAAGCTGGACCACGTTCATTTGTATGACACAAGGATTTTGGAAAAGAAAGAG
The DNA here is from genome assembly GCA_013399095.1 of Psophia crepitans. NCBI lineage: Eukaryota > Metazoa > Chordata > Aves > Gruiformes > Psophiidae > Psophia > Psophia crepitans. Next base: position 108,932 of record VWZZ01001034.1, read on the forward strand.
ATCTAAGCCCCTCAATCTAACCATTCTTGCTCCAAGCAACAATAAACAGTGTTATCTGCAGAATAACTCCATCCCTGTCTGCCTGAACTTAACAACGATTAGCAGGTATCAGTATTGAGTATTCTTTTTTTTTCCCTTCAAACTAGAATTTCACTCTGAAAAGTAATGATCAAAAATATTCTCTTCATTCTTACCTTAACAGGAACTTGTAGTCTTACCTCAAACCCTTTGCCAGCACATTTTGCAGGAACAGAGCGTCTTCCGTCTCTGAGCAGGCTTACCCCTACTCACTGTACTCACCCCAGCAAATATTTTGTACTTCCCCTGCATAAGAAACAACAGGGAGCTCTACCAACTAGTCAGTCTCAAAAAATAAATTCCTACCTAACATACTGAAAAACAAACCCTTCTATTACACCTGGCTGCATGTCTCCATCAGTTATACCTAGACAAACAGGCAGCAGTAGAGTTCCTCAGGAAATTGAGGCAGGGAGACCGTAATTGTAGACTGCACAGGAGGATCCTGGAGCTGACCTTTGCCATTTTGTTACAGTTGTGGACACAGGAGCAAGAAAAATTCTAGTTTCACTCACTTTCTATCCAAGCCTGTGACTACAGGTTTGGAAATGAGGAGAAAAAAATTCTTAATGCTAGCAAAACTGCTGGTGTAACTGAGTAAAGGCCAACCCCCCCCTCAACATTTACAGATGCAATGGCTAAAGCAGTTCCATTAACAAAATAAATGTAATATAAATAAACACGTAGCCAGGTAAGAAAAGGACAGTGTGAAAATATGCTGAAAGGTATGAGGTAAATGACTGTAAACTCTCTGCATGAGTAGGATTCTCTATCTATAATTACCATTTGTGAGTAAAGGGATATAAGACTTACAAAAATACCTGGATTGTATGGACCCAGGAATGGGTCAGTGCAGTTCCAGGCAATGTGAACACAGACACACGCATTACTAACTGTTCTACAATCCTGGAAATTAAAATGAGCTTAAAACAGAAGATTCTCTTCCTTCTTTTTTGCCTTCTTGCATCTCCCTCAGAAAGGAATACGGGAGAGGAGGTCCAAAAGCAGGCTTTCTTACAGCAAGAGTAGGGTGACATATATGGAACAAACATACTGTGTAAATGGGTATTACATGGGCTGATCTGGCTAAACTGGTTTTACTGGATCAGTACCTTTGAGTGTTTGGAAGTCAGCCACAGACCCTGCTGGAGTTCCGAGTGCTGCCCTTCAAAATCTCTTGGTAGAAATGCTGGCAATCGACCTCATTTTTGCCTATCAGCGCCAAATGGTGTCTGCAGGGAGCCAATAAATCCTATCAATTTATAATCAAAAAATCAAGTTGGAAGCATGCAGAATGTAATGAAGAGATGAGTAATAGCCAACATGATTTTTCAAGGATAAATATTGTCAGATCAGCGTAAAATAAGGTTTCATGGCTTCTGGGAAGATTAGAAGCTGTACATGCCATGTATCTTCAGACTGACCTCTGAAACGGTCTCCTCTTGTATTTTCATAAACTGGCAGGAGGCCAACTATAGGTCCCTCTTGTCCCACACCTTTACAGAATGATAATGCAGCTGTGGCTCAAGAAATCTGGAAAATGAAGGCCAGTGTAATAATGCACAGAAGCAGTTAAATCCTTCATACCAGTGCAGTAGTTAAATGAGAACTGGAAAGAAGTGTTATTTACAGCATTTATTTTTATTTACATCAACACAAGTTTCTAACAGTCCTATGATTTCTTTCATTTTCTGCTCTGGGGCAGGTTCCACTATCTGATACTTCACTGTTGATCTCATGTTCGTAATGTTCTTGTTTAGGTCATCCCTCTCCCCCCAAATCCCTTGTGCTTTTCACCAGCTTTACAAATAAATAAAGCTATTATTTAGAAGGCTTTGCTCTAAGAGGAACTCAGTAACTTATTTCTTTTTGTTGCTTTACTTCATATATTTTGCCACCCAAGACTAAAACAGAGCAATCAAAATTTTTCTCAGCACTGAGGAGAAAAAACAGAAGTAGATTTTTCAAAGGCCTCTAGTGCCTACCAATTCCAATTCTGATAGCAATGTCCAAAATTATCGGAATTTCACTAAAACCATGATCACTTCTTGTGGTCTCTCAAGAAAATCTGAGTCTTCTGGTAATTTCACGTAACGTCATGAAGATTCTAGGGTGTATCTGCAGTTCATCTTTGGTGCCATGCCTATGCAACAGTGATTCTCATTCGCAGGCCACCACTGCCCCTCAGGCACTGTGACACAGAGCAGCACAGCTCTGCCTGCCCCTTCACCCCAAGCTGCTTGCAGGTGGCATGGTCCCTGGCTATCAGTTTGCAAAAGCCATCCCTGATCGTGTCTCTTCCTGGCCTCTTCATATTTTACCCCAAGCAGGCCATTTCTGACCCTGTAAAATATCATGACTGCCTAACACCAAACAAAACACCCTTCATCTGTGTTACTGTGTGGACAAATTATTTGATAATATTAAATTATTATTTTCTTAATGATCCGCTGTGTTCTCTTCCTCTCTCTGCTTTAATTAACGGAGTAGGAATACAGGTATTTAAACATAAAAAGGACAAACCACTCTTGTTTCTAAGCTCACATATCCTCTTTTGTCAGGTGTATAAATTTCGTTAGAAAAATCCAGGCACTGAAAACTGGGCTGCAGGATCAAAGGTGAACATGACAGCATTGCAAAATAACAGTCACTAGAAGTGCTATTTCTGGTCTCCCAATTTTAAGAAAGTTATGGCTCAACACCAAGGAATTCTTGCCTCTGAGTGTAGATCTATATAGCAGAGTGCTGTTCCATCGTACCAGTCATGACACTTCTGAAACTGAGAAAGCCTGAAATAGTTAGTAGGGAAAAAATGCTGATATTACTTGCATAGTTACTGAACATTATGTTACCTGTCAAAGATTCTTCAAAGTTGGAACTACATCTTAAAATAGTATGGAAGAGAAGAGAACACGAGGCAGAAGTCAAGTGGGAACAGAAAAGAAGGTATGTCAGGAGAGGAGCTGTACATGTAGCCTGGGAGGTGGACAAGCAGCTGAAATCCGGACTACAAGCTCTCAAATCAGAAGTCTGACAAAACTAATCATAGCAACAACAGAATGTGGAGAGCAAAGCACCAAAGGGATATGCTGGTACAGGCCTGACTGTTAATGGTACATATATGCACTGAATATTTACATGTGCAACAACAAAACACAGAAGTGTCTGTACCTTTACATACACTGAGAGAAATGAAAATCTGAGAACTTGCGCACACAGACACCCTCTCCCTTTACCTACAAACCAAAAGTCAAAATCTTCGCAAAGACATTTCGACTTCTGTTGCCATCCCTGATGAAATGCGTTAACTCAAGTGTCCAATTTCTGTCCAATTTCAGCTGGTGGAGACCAGCTGCAGGAGGTGTATGTATTAAAAAACCCCAAACAAAATACCACGTAATTAAATACACGTAAAACAGTTAAGGATACAAAATGGTCAATATGATCTGAAGATGAGAAGCACTTCATAGTGCTTCACAAAGCTAGCTGTTGTCGCTAAATTATTTTACTACTGGATTTTACACTGGACTTTGAAAAAAAAGCAGGTGTCAATTGTGTACAAACTGGACACTTTGACGATGCAATTCATCAACGACTGCAAGAGAAGTCCAGAGGTCCAAGGGTGCCCATCTGTGTGCACAAGTGTAAGTATGGAAAAAGCCCGCAATTCCTAGATTTCCGGCTCTGTAAGTGCACGTAAACATAGAAACACTTCTGTGCTCGGTAGCCGTTTATTAAAAATCAGATATGAAATTGTAAGAAAAGCAGTGGTTTGTACAATACAGCACACCTGAATAAATTTGATGATGACATTACTGAGCAGATGCCATCCATGAAGCTCAATGATTTGTGTTTTGTTAAATTACAGAGGAAATAGTTCACAGATGTAGAAATTGGTTCCCCCAATTAGCTGTTTCACAGCCACTTGTTCCTGCACCACCAGAAATCTCTCTCCAAATCTCCCTCTGATCTGTTTACCACACTCACACACAAACCTTGTTGGTATCGCGTAAGAGAATACCACATCACCACAAGTGAGTGAGTTCTGGTATATAAACCAGGCAGCAATTATTTGTTTCTCACCTCTTTTTCCTCTCATTATCTCTCAGATGTTTCTCCGTCTCTCTCTGTGCTTCCAAATCCAGCTTTTCAAAGGAGATTTTTTTCAGTTGCTAAGAAGGGCAGCAGATCTTACCAGTCATGGCCTTTAATTTGGATGTCTATCATTTTTAATCACTATGTTACATATCTGCAGCGACTGTTTTGTTGATTACAGGAAAAGTCTCTATTTGCCTCATCCATCTGCCTCCTCCTATTTTCCCTGTCATGAACAGAAATTATCCAGAGACTTTAACATCTCTAATGTAAGAAACCATCCAATAGTCTCACAGACTGTACGTTTCAGTACTTTTTAAAATCTAAGCCTTTCCATATGTAGAAACTATTTTGTTATAAACAAATAACATTAAAATTGTACCTGTATGTGTTAATAAAGCACAGCTGCCTTGCAGTCTGATCTGGATTGTGCAACCAACTAGACAACGCAAAAGGAGATGTCAAACCTCATCCTTTACAAACAGGCCAGACACACTGTCTATGATGTTCTGTAGGCACTGACAGCCTGTGTCAGAGGCACTTAGGGTTGTCTCCTGTGAGAGCTGAAAGAGCAAACATGGAGGTGTTTGGCTATGTGGAATGTGTTTCAAACACAACAGCACTGCAGCTCCGTATCTGCACCGTCTCAAAGCACAGAGGCGAATTACGTTGAGTCAGAAAGTCAGCATTATCTCTAAGGGCTCCCACTGCAGAGTGGCCCATCTGCTTCCCACTCTTGTGGACCATGTGTTGCATTCTCGGCAGGAGCTCTAACATGGTCTAGAAAAAGCAAGTCTTAATAGCCTGGAAGCGGGAAAAGAGCCATCGGACAGTTACTAATGAAACAAAATATTAATGTAAGCAGTACAGTGCAAACATATAGCAATGCCCCTTAACTGAGTCAATACTATCTTATAAAATCCTCTCGCTATGCTGTAACCTTCCACAAAATTAAAGAAACATACCCTTTGTTCTTCAAAGTCTATCTTTTCAGTTCTGCAATGAGAGAAAGCAAATGAATTGTTCTGAAAATAATTTTTTGCGTCTGTTTTCTATTAACTTTTTTCTTTAAAAGAATCCAGCCACATATATACCTGGCCTATCTCCTTACTGTTGCAGAACATGCTGTGTAGCAAGGCCTGTTACAGCAAGTAAAAATCAGTGAATACCAAAAGGTAAAGATTGAAACTCCATCATTTCTGGATGTAGAAAATAAGCAAATACAGAATAAATCAATGTAATTTAAAAACACAAACTACTTGAAGAAAACCATTAGGAACTCTTGACAGATGTATAACTGAACACTTGAACTCAGAAGGGCCAAGCGAAAGGCTGAAGGTGCCAACTCTGGATGTGGAGTTATGGAGAAACTTTTGATAACATCATCACAAACCCAGAGTAAAATACATGGTACACTTTACATATTCCTGAAGAAAAGAAAATGGGATGGTACCAAAAGAAGATGCAGACACTGTAAGGAACTGTCTTCTAATGGATTTTTTGATTTTCAAACATGAAAGCAAAGGAGACAGTAAGTTCATTATCCAAAAATAAACATTAAAACCCCCAAACCTGGGAGTTCGAAGAGCTCTTTTTATGAATTATAGTAAGACAGAAAGACTGTCATGAACTAGTCACAGAATGAGACCTCTGATTCACTAATACAGGGTAATAGTGCCAGCTATACTATATACCTGAAGAGCTGTAATTATGCATTTATACGTACTGTATGACCAATCTGTCATTCCTGAGCTTACACTTTTGATCCACTTCTTTCCTCAATCCAACTGACTGCAATCCCACTAATCAGATGACTGTAGAAATTGCAAAGGAAGGTAGATTTATGATTTCAGTTGCTCTCATGTATGTCATAGTTCACATCATTAAACATCACATATATTTCATGGTGAGACAATTCGATACCTTTTGGAGTAATTGCCTCTACATGGAGCTACCCTGCAAGTACAGACAGTGTATGTGGATTTCAATACCAGCCAAACAAACTGGGAAGTCTGGGAAACTTGTCTCTCACACACACACAAAGATTGACCTGCTTTCCTAAGAAGTTTCTAGCTTTCATTACATCTCCCCAAATAACACAGCACATAGTACATATGAACTGCAGGATTCTTCTCCACTATCCACCACCTGACTTCCTTGGAAATATCTACAGCTGATGGATCAAATGTACGTATTTTATGCAGCTGGTCATGACAAATCATGGTAGTCCCACTCTGCCATGAACCCCAGCTATGAAACAGGGGTGAGGACAAGTAATCAGAGCTGGAGAATGTTCTCCATGCAATTCTCTGTACTCCAGCAGTCGAAGCACTATTAATGTGCCAGCAGCTCACCTGTCAACTCCCTTCAGTGCCTCCTTAGATTTGCTGATCGTCTGGGTGTTTTATTGACTCTGCATCTATTGTGGGATGCACAGTAGATATGCCTTGAATACACCACAGGCATTATGGTCCATTGCCAGGTACGGTCTACTGCCATTTACACAAAAAATTCCACTTTTGGGCTTTCAGGTATTTAGAAAACATGACTTCTTGATGGATGATGGGAGGTAACTAAGCACAAATTTAGGTTGTTTCTGTACTTCAAAAGTCATGACACCTATAAGATACAAGTTTCCTGCTGCGAGTATGCCAGAGACTACCTAAAGGTAGAAAAAAAAGCTAGAACCTAGCTGTGCAATCCGTGGTGTGAACACAGCTGCTGAGAAGTCTTTTTAACACAATCAAGCTAAGAGCTGTACCAACGACATATAGTGTTACTTCTGAACCCTTCAAGTTTTCTTGTTCCTCTTGACTATATCTTTAATCATAGTAATTAGAAACCTTACCCAGATCTCAAAAATCACAAGACTGGCCAAAAAGTATGCTACTCAGATTACCTGAGCTTGTTTTATTTCTACGGCTCCACACTGGTCAGTCTTCAAGCTTTTAATCTCTCATCATGAAAGCCCAAACCATTTTACCTTTAAATAAAGGTTAAGGCTCTGTCCAACTCAAAACAAGGGCCTCCTTAGCATGAACAGCTATGATGAGTGGTTGCTCTTTACCAGGACAGCCTCTGCAGCGTCCCTACTCTGCCGGGCAGTAGCAACAGGAGACCCTGTAGTCACTGTGGATACCTCCACAAGAACAGAGGGGAGAGACGATGGCTGGAAAAACAAAAAACATATTCTCATGTAAAGCAGAGCCCTGAGAAGTTCATTTACCCACAGGTCTTTAGAGGCAGACACTTCAGTGGAAAAGAAACTCATACTGCTAGATGCAGAATGAAGAAGAACTGGCAAAAATGATTAACAGTAGTAATATCATGGGCTAGAATGGTCATGCTGCAATCAGGTCTGTCTTATGGCATTATTTTAATCCACACAGCCTCTGCAAATCTCTTTTTCACCTTCCCTGTAACATTCTTCAAATACTTTAAGTTGATTCACAGCACAAGCATTTTACCTCTTTCTTGCCAACACTTCCTACTGTAATATTCTTTACTGAAGGGTTTATCATTCCACTGTACCGTTGGTTCCAAAACAAATCTTTCCAAATGCCTTTACTACATGTAACATCATCTTTCTAATCACCAGTCATGCCACTTTCAGAGTTTACATGTGCCATCCTACCTCTGGTGTTAACATGTGCTATTAATAACCACATTTTTCAACACTTCTGCCCACAAGCTATCATTAATAGCTTTTAAAGCTACGTCAAAGAACAAGACCTCTCAGTGGTACAAATATAACTTTAAGTACCAGTATGTCACAACAACAGAACCAAGTCTTCTGAAAAATCCCCAGAAAAATACAAATTAATACTGAAGTTTGATTCAAAAACTCACCTGGGCTATCAGTAACCTGCTAACAGACATACTAAAAAAAAATGTATTTGACTAATGATACATAAAAATACTGCAGAATTGTTTTTCAGACTGCTCATCTGGTGTTTTGCAAAGAAAAATTTCACAATGATCACAGATTTTGCAAATATGATACATGGATTTTAAGTTGAAGTTTAGAACACAGAACATGGGAATGAACGATACTTTTGGAGTTAGTAAGTCAGTTTTCTGGTAGTCAAACTACTGTACCTTATAATTTTCAACTTTCATCTTCAGAAAACAATGGCAATTTTTTGCATGTCATGAAGTTGTACACTTTACATGACATGCATTATAGATTCAAGAGTAATTGGAATTAAAGATACTACTGAGCCTAGAGAGGTACCAAAATCAGGATTATCAGAACCAAAATAGTGCAACAAACCTGTAATAATAGGCTGTAGGTCAGTAATGGGAGACAATAAAATTCACCTGTCAGAATTAGTTCATTCAATTAGCAGAGTCATATTTTAGAATGTATCAGAAAACTCTCTTCAGAGTTTTAAATAAAGAGCACTTTCAGTGTTGCAAAACGAAACAAGTGGCATGATATATAATGTAATTAAAAATTTTGTAGTAAAAAATAAGAAAGTACTCATCAAAAATTAACATTTTATGTTACATATGCACCTAGCAGATCTGCTATGCCATTGTGACAGATGTTTATTAATATGGATGTCTAATCATATTGCTAGATTGCTAATGGCTCAGTAATCTATCTTCTAAATATCGCACAAGTTTCTGACTATATGTTGAACCAATTATCAAAGTATTTCCAAATAATTACTTCTTTACCTCTATGGCCTCTGAAAAGCACCATTAACTTGCAGGTTTGTTTCAGCAACAACGTACAATTCTATCATAGCAATACTTAAAACGCGTTGTGTTTATAGTATGCATGTTGTTTGAAAGACTGACTGTCAAAGACACTTCCTTTAAAATGGGAACTAGAGTGAAAATCGGAAAACATTAACAGAAATGTGTTCTGGTGTGAGAGATCTCTCGAAAGGTTATGTTCTGTGGTAATACCGGTGACCATGAAACAGGTGACTCCACTGGACACTCCTCCAGACAGTTACCTTCAGGAATGCACAGATCCTAAATGCTATTTCCTCGTGCTTAGCCCACCCTAAATTTTTTATGCCTTACACCTGCAATCTGTTTTTTTATTCTCAGTTTGGTTATGTCCAGGGGAAAGGGGTACACTTCCCCACATCAAAACAGGATACTGATTTTCAAATTTCTTTTCTTGTTCAACTGAAAAATCTGAATAGAAAATCTCACATCTTCCTGCCAGAGTACTACAGATTTTGCACTTACCTGATACAATGTCATTTAGTTAGTTAATTAGTTAGACAATTAGACGATTCCATTAACTATTGAAATAGTTGGTTACTGCTGAACATAAGTGTTTTAAGATTCCTCAAATGGTGGAAATAATAATAATTTATTAAAGATCATAGTAATCTTTTCTAATATCCCAGCCATTAACTATCAACTCTTAATTTCTAATTCCTTATGAAGGGGAAGTCCAAAGCTTACTTTTACAAGTTCACAGAGATAAACAAGGTGGACTTGTTGGGCTTGAATTGGTTGAATTCCCTTGATTTTTCTGATGCTACTGTAGCCCCATTTATTTTCTGCTAGACACTGTCGAGCTCACTGACAAATTGCTGTTTCATATGGCACTGCCAGCGAATCAGAGTAAAAGGCAGCGTAAGTTCTTGGAAGTCTTGCTTTGGACACCAGGTATGATCAGAATCCTTCAGATATAACTCCTCAGAGCTGAAACACTACCTAGTGCCATCTTACCTGTTGCATTTCAAGCATTAGGGGTTTGGGGTTGTGTTCTGGTTTTACAATTTCCTAATGGGCATGACCAGCAGAAGCAATTTCAGGTCGTCTTCATGGCTGCATGACTTACTTGACTCTAACTGAAAGAGTACCTGGCTTTAAAATGCTATGCAAAGAAACTAATTTCAGATTTTTATTCTGAAAATAAGCTATTTGCATAATGAAAAAACAGTTTTATAGACTGTGTGTATTTTCTTTGTACTTTATCAATTTAATAATTGCCTTGTTCACATTTTTGAAAAAAAATTAAGTAAACAAACTCTCATTTATACTGTTGACAACTCACAGTTATGAACAGCTCTACAGCACCAAGGGAAAGCGTCATGATGTTGCCATCCTCCCAAATCTCCCATGTTTTTCCTGATGGGGTGGGTTCTCCTCAACGCTCTTGACTACTGTACATGCAGTGTAACATATAGTGTGTGTGAATGAAATCTTTGTAGTGTCAGCCTCAAGCATTCAAATATCATGAGTCAGGCTCCAAAATACCACAGAACTGGAATAAATATCATGAGACTTGAAATAATAAATCTAAGGTTCTTTGTATTTACTTTCTGTTTTCCAAGCCTTCAGGGGTCATGTTTGCAGGATTTGCTCAATAGCCAGGAAAATTATTTAAAAAATGCTGGAGGTAAGCTTCACCTACAACAATGTATCTCAAGTGCCAAGACATGAATTAATACACACAGACAGATTTCTAATAATGTGAGTCATCAAATCTGACTATATCAATCTATGAAAAGAGCAATTAAAACATGGAAGGTCTTAATTCCTGCACTGCTCATCAAACATCAGTAAGAAAGCTCTCTTGTAGCCACATGGTCTGAGAGAAGTGGTAGTAGGAGAGGAGGACGTGGTAACTGGCTAGAATCCATCACGGATGCCAAAACAAATAAACAAACAAGTGGGAAAAATATTACCATGGGTGCTGTTTGCTACAATGCATATCCTCTGGCAGACAGTTAGATCTGCCTATAGTGTTGTACAAAGCTGCTTAGCTCACTTTATTCCCCCCCCTTAAGAATAAGAGATTTGCTACTGACTGGCAACAGAGAACATTCATCATTCCTGCTGCAGGACGCTGGGGGTGAGGAAGGGATTTTCTTTCCCACAGTGATGCAAGAACTCACGTGCTGAAATGCTTGGCTGCAGAGACTGCAAACTAGAGCCAAAATTTGGGTTGTACTTAGATCGTTCCTTACTGTTTTGAACTGCCTGGTACTAGCTCAGCCAGACAGGCTATTCCTGGTCATATCAATTATGTACTTCAAAGGTTTTCTTAACAACAGAGAAGGCTAGAAACTTTTCTTAATGGACACAGAGTGTCTGCAGAAAACACAATTAACAGAATTCACTAGGGCAAGTTACTGGCCATCGCAAGTCTGTCACTTTGCTAGGCCAAGATGAAAGCTTTGAAAAAGATGTTTGACACATGCTCTCTGGTGAAGGAAACTTATCACAGCAGTTAAAATTTCCTAGCACTGAAAAGGGGAGCTATCCCTCTGAGAGTATTTCAGTTGAATACAACATGCCCAAAAAGTAACATGATAGGCCTGAATAAAAAGGCCACTTTATCTATTTTTTTTTTCATTAGAGTTAAATCATACTTTATTTTAAGGCCTAAAACTATAGCTGCAGCTTGTTTCCTCAGCCTACAGGACTTAAAATTAAAGAGAACTTGTGGAATAAGTTACTGCCTTGGCAGGCAATGCAATACTGCCTGTTCACTGAAATCCTGACAAAATCCTGAGGGTTTCTGCTCTGAGGCTTGTGGTCTGTGTCCCAGGCCATGAGAAGTTCTCTTTCCATATTAATAACCCCGCTTTACTGATTAAGAAAAGTTGCTTTTATCACAGTTCAGCAACCCACTGAACAGCCATGTTTACTCACACATTTTTCTTACATTTATTTATAATGGTCCCCTCACTCCATGAGCAGAATTAAGGGGCTGTACAGCTCTTTTGAATGGCTTGTCGTGGTTGGAGAAAGAACTCTTTCAAATTTTGTTGAAGTGCAAGTAATATTCCCTCAAACACTGCACAGCCTGACTCTAAAAAGGAAACACAACATACAGGCTCCACACTGCAGCAAAGATGTAAAGAAGAATGGCACTATGACTGAGAAACTTAGTGGGGACGTTCATCTACAGTATTTCCATAATATTTCTTCCGTCCACCCACCTTCCGTTTGTTTTGCCTATCATCAGCAACCAAGGTAAGACCTTACCTGCATGGTTCTCACTTGGGAATGTGGGAGAGCAAGGAGGTGATGTACATTCCCAATTCCAATAACTAGCTCTTTTTACTTTAAACACCAGCCAGACATCACAGGAGGTCCACTGAGACAGCTTTATGATTATGGTGGGGCCTCAGAGCCTGCCATATTATAGGTAAGAACTGCTCTTGGAAAAGAATTTGGTGGACTACCTGAAAGTATCATTTGAGTAAAAAACACAAACAAATCCCACAGTTAAAAAGGGTGTAAGAAAAGAAAGGTAAGATTCTCTAAGTAACTCATTGACTCGTTTGTTAACCTAGATTGAACTGCAAGTCCCAAAAGCAAAATTATGGTTTATATAAAGGAAAGCTGCAAAAAACCCACATCTGACAAACAGAACACTCTTGACACAGATAAGCTGCAATGATTCATCTGGATATGGCCTACACATTTATAGCTGCTGAATATTTAGAAACGCAAACAACACATTTTAGGCATAGAAGGAAAATTAAGAGGAAATACTGAGTTAACACTTGCAATACCCCTTCCAATAACTTCTTCAGCAGCAACTTTTTCCTGACATACCCTGTGTTACCCACACCATGACAGCAAAAGCCCTTGGTTCAATACAGGACCAAGCTCTCAGTTGCTAGTAACAATGTCCAGCATCTGGTGCCTGCGGCTCATGCGTTCCTGTATAAGGGATGAGAACTCTTTAAGGAAATCCCTTTAGAATATTCATGTTATCCTCATCCGCTAGCTCAGACTGGCCCACTTGAAAAGCAATATAGACAGAGACCAGACAGCATTAATGAAGGCATGCAAGGGAGAGAAATGGAATCATGTACACTGCAGTATAAAAACCTGAAGGGCTAAATTAACTGGGAGCTATGATCTATTTACAACTATTTAGAAAGAAAAAAAAAAAGATATTTAAGAGCATTACAGTATGTCTAGCAATTACCACGGGCCCATACATACAGAAGAGGCTTCTCAGCCATTACTCACTAAAGAATACACTGCTCCGCATAGATGATTCACCCAACAGGAAAAAGAGGATGTTTAAACCAATGAACAAACTCTGGAAGTAAGCCACTGCCTAATGCTAAATATAAATCAAAGGTGTTGGTGTAAATATCCAAAATATTTTCTTAAGTTTAGTCCCAGCTTATACAGTTTACCGTCTTTCCCTAACGGAGAGACAGACCCACCCCAGGGTAGCAGGAGAACTAGTGATCAAGTCATCCAGGTGGAAGTAGGAAGCTGACCTGAATGGTGAAAAGCAGAAACTCCATTGCTATGCCTCCTTTTCCTCTGGCACAACACTAATAATCAGAAGCACAGAATACCGTGCATTCCTCAGGCAGGCATGTGGGACAAAGCGTGCTTCTAATCCCCCTCCTACTTTACAGATTTCATTGTATTTACTTTCCTTATCAGTATGTTGATGGCACGTGGTCTTTCCATAAATCTAAAGACAACCTCAATAAACATGTCAGCTACTTCTTTTAGGGGAATAATAGAGGTGGCTCTGTAGGGACAATCTCAATGATCTGTGAAACAAGTATGACTACAGCAGATACCTTTATCAATAAGTTTACTAGCTTTCCAATAAGTTTACCATCAAATGAACATACCCTGCTGAACTCTGAGACTCTCTCCATTAACTCGCACCCACCCAGGGTATAATGAACAGTGTCACTCGTTCCCTCTGCCATCACAGAGCACCCAAAACTAGTGGAATTGTTTGATTCACTACTTGCTGACAATAAGGATTAATAGTTCAGGACTGAGATCGGTATGAGGAAATACTATGAAAGAAAATTTATGTTTGCAATCTATGATACAGATCCCTTTACATGTCTACCTTTTGCCATCTTCTACCAGTTCAGATAACAGCCATGATGCAATCTTTCAATAAAGAAATCACGGTATTACTGCTGTTGGGCATATACTGCATTAAGACGACATGTGTGTGACCTGGGTATTCTCAAATACCCGTATTATGTTTACTCACATTAAGGTCAGTGTCCACCACCCCAGACACTGACCTCCAAGTGGTCAGCTGGCCATGGTCATGCTGCAAATCAGCACTGAAGCGGCAATAATTCCCCTGGCCACACGGTCTGTGGCAGACAGAAGGGCACTTGCTCTGCTTGTACTTCAACTTGGCTCATAAAAACAAGATCTGGTGCAGAGGCAGCACTGTGCTCTGAGCAGGTACTACCACATTTGTGTGAACATGCCTCACTGCAATAACGGTGGCTGGTGGCCACCTGGCTTACAAAAGATCTAGTGCTACAAGCCAGCCCACCCAAGCACACGTTTTGTCCATCATTTCTCATTTGACCTTCTTTCCAGCAAACCAGAGATATGTCTGGTTTGACAGGCCATGACAAGGGAAATGCCACCTTCCTACTAAGAAATCTGAAACGTGCTCTCAACTGGTGTCAGGACAAACAGCAGTTTGGGCCAGAGGCTTGGTATGGGTATACCTCTTTCTGCCCTACAGTATTATGCCTAAAAAGAATATAGTAGGATGGAAAGGTAAAACTATTTGCTAGCCTTTATGGACAGTAGTACTACATCAGGTCTGAGGCATACTATGAGATGCTGAATGTGACGACCCATGCTGTTTTAAGGAGAAAGAGAAGGTTTTAATCTCCAAGGGTACCTAAACAGCAGCCACCAAAGGCCCTGAATAAAAAATGTCGCATAGCATTGAACAAAACCATGTGAAAACCACTGGCAGGCTGTGTGAACCCTGAAAGGTCCTGGTTTAATTAAAAAAGGTCAGAACAGACTCCAGTCATACTTTTAGCAGGAAAATAGCAGTCCAGCACTGTTTCTGCTGCTCACCATGCTCACAAGGTATTTGTGAATAGTTTTTTTCAGAAGTATGCATATTCAAAACAAGAAAACTAAACTAAAAGGATACTAAATAAAATGAATCATATAGAAAATACAGTAAGGCCGTTTGTAGCCCTGCAGCTTCTGAAAAGTTACATTTTATTAGATGGCAACTCCATCCGAGCTTGACTCTTGGCCACGAAAAAACGAAAGGTTCAACTGAAATTATTTCCTGTGGATTGATCACTCAGACACAAGAAAGTCAGACATTGGGTAGGGTGAACAGAGCAAGGCAAAAGAATACAGGTGAATTGATTTTATAAAGATGAAGGCCTTATCTCTCTGAAATAATCATGGTTTCATCTGCACAGAGGAAGGTGACTACAGCGAGTGCTATGGTGCTGTCAATCAACTGGTCTGTAACCCAGTTTAGGGAAGACAGGAAAATAACAGTAAAATAATCCCTTAAGAAAGGCTGAAGTCATATACTGAAAAGAAAATCCTAACCATACTTCCTCTTCCCACCCTATAACACACTTCTGATATACCAAACAACCAAAGCCGGGCAAACAATTTGGAAAGCCTCTAGCTGGTTGGGATATGGCTGGGTACCCCCACAAAACCTGATTTTTAGGGTGCGCTGTGCCCTTCACCTTATCTACATGTTAAAGGACATGAGATATGTCCAGAACACAAATGCCCAAAGCCTAATTTTTCTCCAATACTTATGACTTACTGTACATGTGAATGTAAAAGAACGCAATTTGCTTCAAGTAACTGATTCTTATAAGAATATAACAAAATCTCTCTGCTTTGGAAAATACGACTTATGCCCTCAAGATTTTGTCATGTTTTACATTCTGATAGAGAAGCCTTGCTTCTGAGGTAAAGAAGCGAGAAGATGGCGGAGAAGTCCCTGGCTACAAGCTTTCCTTGCTCCCTTTTCTCCAGACTGCCCACTTGCCTCCTCACTGAGAGAAGCAGCCCAGAAAATGACACCCCTTTACTAGATTCATCTCATCCTGGTAATCATGAGCAAACCTCTGAAGAGTATCTGCAAATTGTGGTGACCAGCACTGCAAAGCCTACACAGCACCAAAAGCACTCCCTTTCACTTCATAAAATTATATCCTACTATCTGTTTCCTTTGTATTTCACTATCTGCAATTACTGTTTGCCTTCTTGCTTTTAAGAGTAACTACTCATTTTTACACACTGGGTACTATCTGTATCATCAAGTTCACAAACTCTGCACAAACTCTGCCTTGACAACTGAACTCCAGTCTTCTATTTCACAAACACCAGCCTGGTCAAGAAGGCAATAAGTGCCGTAAATCAATTTTTTTCATCCTTGAACAATAAATAGTGAAAAGAAAGGTGGGTGTACATCACACTCCAAATGTGACTGATGGATTGTAGAAGCAAGCAAAACTTTCAGTTGAATCAGCATTAAATTCACAGGTAAAAAAAAAAAGTAACTAATATTTTATGTCAAATTTCTGGGCATAATTAATTCACTGATATGCCTACACTTCCAATGAAGGGGCTGATAACTGCAAAAGTTTCCAGTCTTTTATTTCTTGGAAACCCTCCAAAAGTTTACGCTTCTAATTTCTGCTAATTAATTCAGCAGGAACTTGAACATATGGTGTTATAGCAAAAAAATATATAGCACGTACAAAATAGAGCAAATAAATTCCATAAAAATAGGCCTACATTTTAAAGGGGAAAAAAGCTGGGAAAGGTGTTTTGCCTTTTCAATGACTAATTCTTTATTTCTCTAGGACACATTGCTGGGCCTTCTTACCCAACAACAGCTTGAGCGAAATAAACAGAAAAACAAGTCTCATCTCAAGCCACTGAAGTTCGAAAGGCGAGCTCAACGACATACAACTGGAGAATGCTACAAAAACTGTCACCTCCCTGAATATTATCATAAGAACAGCAAATTTGAATACATCACTGATCATGATCTCATATCCAGTTTGGATGCTGCCTTCTTGGCTCCCCCTTCTGGGTGGGCCCAAGCCATCAGAATGGATCAAGAAAAGGGACAGAAGAGAAACAGTTCTCCTCTGCCCCAGCTGCCACGGCCCAAGTGCACCAATAGGCCTTAATGGCCCTGAACAGTCTCACCTGAGGTCTCCTCCCAGGGCCTCTGCCCACTGGCCCAAGAGCACCATTTAAGCTCTGGCCTGCACCCCCAGCCCTAAGTCACAGATATACCTGCTGCCAGCTCTATACTCTGGATGGACTTTGAACCTATCTTGTCAGTAGCTTGTCTCCTGGATGCACACCTCATGCACATGCTGGAGTTTGACTTTGGCCTGTTGCTCTTTTGCTCCTGGATGGACAACACAGCTGCTTCACTGCTCACCTTATGGGGGAATGCTGATGGACCTTGTTACCAGCACCCTGTGCTCCTTGCTACACTCAAGATGCTGTTGGATGGAGCTGAGCTCAGTGGAGTTGTTACCCTTAGGGAGTGGCTGGCCCCTGCTGCTCCCTGACACTGGCCTATATCCTCAGAACCAGGATCTCACTCCTGCTGCCTCAAGGACAAGGAGGAAGATGACCATGGATGGCAAATGAGCAGCAGAGTAGTGATGCTGGCTGACCCTGCAGAAACCTACAACTGAGCAGGTAGCTATCACCTCTGGGGTGCTCTGCTTCCCCTTGCTAGGGAGCTAACACCACCTCTGTCCATCCCTGCTAAATGGTGAATGTTTACACAGCACTAGCTGAACTGTTGTGAGGTAGCACTGCAGCTGGCTTTATGCTGGGCCTAATGCTGCTCAACCAGGTACAGCTTTCCCTTGGTCAGTAACCTCCTAAGGAGACTGCCCTGGCTGCAGGCTTCCCAGCTTCAGACGAAAACTGGTCTGGAAACTGTTACATTACTGTCTGAACCCCTCTTTAGCTCCTGTGAGCAGGGACATATGGTGCATAGGCTTGGGACTCCTGAACCTGCTTTGTCCTCTGAGTTTAGCAGTCCCTAAAGAAAGTCAAAAGACTGTGGTCTCTGGCACAAGATTGTAGTTGATTTGCTTATAGTCCTGGATGGATTTATACTGATGGGTAGGTAGACCAGTTTATCTGCCTTATTTGTGAATTTGCTATATTTGGGTATGTCTCTGCATTAAGTTGTCTTTGGCTATGTACATAAGGCATGAACATTAGTTCCTCATAAACCTCCTTGCTCAACCAACAAACATCTCCACCCCTCTACTTTTTTGCCTCAACTTTTACACTAAGGGTTGTAGGACCCTTATCAAGAAGTACTAGGTACCCTGAAATAACTGTTAGACTACTTGCAAGACTGCTAAAAATGCGAGGAATTCATTGAAATCTTGCGAAGAAGTACAGGAAAAATAGCAAACCTGCAAAACACGTTACTTACCTGGTGTCTCAAGGATCCATTGTTTTCAAAGAAATATTTGCTACACTTAATTATGTTGAGTCAGGGAGGTCTAAAATATTTTTGTGTTCCTATTAGTATACTTTGTCCCATGTATACATCTGTTTATCCATACATGAGGTATAACTAACACGTCAGCACAAACAAAGGATTGATACAGGAAACAGAATTAAGAAGTTCACTGTAAAATGGAACACATTTTCTTGGTCTTAAACTTATAAAATTCTTTTAGGATGTAGAGCATGTAATAGCTCTAATCAGAGGAATTAATCTTCACAGCTTCCATGACTACAAGGCATTCTACAGCATGAAAGAAATGATTCAGAAATAGCTTTGTACAGTCCAGCAGTAAATCAACTAAAAAGTCACAAAACCAAACCATCACTAGAATTTTTAAGTTAAGAAGTTGTACACAGAATTTTAACCAGATGACTAGTAGAATTCTCTTTGAGAGACTGAGTTTCTGCCTGTATATATGAAACTTAAGTATTATTTTTCTATTCCAGCTGGCAAGTTACTCTGTTTCAAATCAATTGAAACTTTTTAAAAAAAAACTTCATGTTTAAAAGAAAAAGGCTCCACTTCTGAGCCCTGCTATCAATATCTGATTTTCTTGCAGAAAAAAAGAATTAAAACAATGGGTTGCAAGCACTAACAATACAAAAATTGAAATTAGCAAGGTCAAATGTCACACTAAAATAATTTTTTGCCACTTTTCTATCAAAGGTCTAAGTGTAGCCATTAAGCTTGATGATAAAAAAGCATTACGTTTTGATCTAAAGAAATCAAAGTTGCACAAACACAAAGTAAGGGTCTTTTTAAAGTTTTTTAAATAAAAGATTGGACTATAACACCTCACCTCTCCAAGGAAAGAGGCAATTAGAAAAAAAAGTGGAATAATTATACATACCTATAGCATAGAAAGGTATCAACAATGTAGTTACTTCACTGAGAGAAGGCAAGAATAGTAACAGAACATCCTTCTGTCCTCATCTTTTGCTGAAGAGCTTGTTTTCATGCACTCAGTGAACTATTTCAGGAATTCAGAAGCCTATCTTTCTCCCCAGATAGGGGAGAAAACATCAGCTCACACAGATCCAACAGTGATTCAGTAGTGGAGCAGTTCCTACAAATTTTGTGAGATTAGCTTACCCCAAATCAATCCCTTCTATTAAAGGCGTACTCTGGAATCATAACTTCACTCAGATCAGCATTTTTCTTTCTTTCCAGAACTGGAAGCATAATAGCTTGAAGAGAAAGTCAAGATTCAGAGAAGATATAAGCAACTGTCTATGCAGCAGTTTAATAACCAGGAGTTACCAGGTAAATTATACTGTATGTTAACTGAATTATTTGAAAGTTAATAGCATTCACGGGGGGGACTTAAGTACTGGAGTATTCTAGAAGCTTTTAGAGTAACATTTGTAACTTAATTCTAAAATGAACTTGAGAGACTGGGAAAGAACAGTGACAATAACACGTGGTTAAGTTTACAAAAAAGCAGAAGCTACTCATCACAGTAATTTCTACTGTGAATCTGACTCTGTCCTGGACCCACTGGAGTACATGCTAGCCACCTGCTGCAGAAGAACTTGCAAGCTACCATAAACGAAGAAAGAACAGACAGCTCCAAGATAGTCTTCGTCTTCAAAAAGTTACGGAGGATCTGCAGATGTACAGGCTAAGGCCTCACCTCAGTCCTTGAGAAAATTATGGAACAAGTCCTCATGGAAGGCTCTCTTGAGGACAGGAAGGTTAAGAAGGTTAAGAAGGGCAAAGGGCAAATTGGGCGTCTGCCAAACCAACTGCCTTCTGTGATGAAATGGCTAGTTCTCTGGGTGTGGGGACAGCAGTGGATGTTGATCACTGCAACAAAGCTTTGGAGTCTCCTACAGTATCCTTGCAGACAAACTGAAGAGACCTGGCTAGATAGGTGGACTACAAAGCAGGCGATAAGCTGGCTGGATTGTTGGTCTCAGTGTAATGGGCAGTGGTTTGAAGTTTAACTGATGAATTGTTACAAGCAGTGTTCCTCTGTGGTTGATAGTGGGGCCAATGCTGTTCCAACACCTTCATCAACAAGTCAGGTGGTAGGGCAGAATACACCCTTGGAAGCCTGCAGATGACACAACCAGCAGTAGTGGTTGGGCTGCCATTCAGAAGGACCTCAGCCTGCTGAAAGAATGGGCTGACAAACCTTCTGAAGTTCAACAAAATAAAACACATGGTCCTGTACCTGGAATGGAACAACTTCATGTATCAGTGCAGAGGCAGAACCAGTTAGGTCATAACTCTGCATAAAAAGACCTAACATGAGTTAGCAGCATGTCCCTGCACAGGGAAGGCAAACATCATGGGCTGCATTACCACAAGCATAGCCAAGAGGCTCACAGAAGTGATGGGCCTGTACTTGGTCCTTGCATGGCTGCACCTTCAGTCTTCTGTCTATACACTGGGCCCTCAATGACACAGCAACACTGACAAACTGAGAGAGTCCAGAGACTTAGGGCTGGAGCATATGATGTATGGAGCAGAGGCTGAGGGAACAAAGCTTCAGCCTCAAGGAAAGAAGGTAAAGGAAGGGTCTGATCTGCATTCTTCTACTGCCTGAAGGGGAGGATGCAGAGGACACTGACTTTTTCCTCTGAGGTGCACAGTCAAAATGAAGTGCATGGGACACAAACTGCAGCTAAAAAAAAAATACTTAATGAAGACGGAGAAATTCTTTACTGTGGGTGGTAAAACACTTCTAGGATGCCCGGAGAGGCTGAATGCACTGGAACTTCCAGTCTTAAGAATTTTCAAAGCTTTACTGGATAAGCCCTGAGCAAGCTGATCTAGTTAGTAGAAATTAGTCTGCTTTGAAGAGGCTAGACTAGATGACCTACAGAGGTCCCTTCTAAGCTTGCTCTTTCCATGAGCTGGTAGGAACAAACTGATAAGCAATGAGATGAGACAGGACTGCTGGACAGACGTGACCCCAGCAAACAAACATGCCTGTCAGTGTCCATTTCTCAACCTGGAGTGTTTCTGTGATGTAAAGCAGAGTAATGAGCTTCCACAGTACAGCACTGAAAGAAGCTTCTTTTTAAAAAATAAACCTTGCAGGTGTTACAGGAATAGGATGGTATTATGAGCTGACTGGAGGCAGCAGCAGTACTGAGTGAGAGATGAGAGAAAAGAGGTGTGCTTAAGGGTTTGGACAGTGAAGGCAGGTGGTTTATTTAATGCAGCAGAAGTGAGAACAAAAGTATGTAAAAATAATGTAGTTTAAAGAACAACAGCAATGATACAAAATAAACAAGAAGCTGCAAAGATGTAGATTTCAAAACAAAACCAATTCATATAGACATGCACGTGTACCTACCCTCTTCCTACTTTGCTGACATGGAGGCTTTAGTTTATCCATTCCCTTTAGTATCTCCAGTTCAGTTGTGAGTAATAGCGAAAAAACATTTACTGAAGGTAGCTATACATGGATTAGCTGTATTTTGTCTCAATAATGTTCCAAAGAAAGCATTGTTACGCTCATTATTTTGGTCATTAGCAGTTCACTGTATTAGCTTATGAGTATTTAACATGCTTTGTTAACCCGCAAAACAGCAAGCATCTTAACGTTGTATTAGTTACTCTTCTCACCTAAGCCCCTCTTTAGCTGCAACGGTTTATTTATTTAGAATCTGTTTGTGTCATAGTCTAAAAGCAAATTTTGACTGTAATTCCAAAAACAAAAATCTAAAAGACTATGCACCCATGATTGACCATGTTTGTTTAATACTACTACTACTGATGTTAATTACGTATATTACAGGAAAAAATCCACTCAACTTGCAGGCAAATTGGATATCCAAATACTTAGACTATTACTCTAAGAGAAACTGTTTAATTTTTACTTTTTTTTTTGTTTTTGCTTGAAACATTTCTCTTTTGGCTGTAAGACTTCATTTCACAAGGTGATTATCATATTGTATATGGTTGTATAAAACAATATGTTTGGCTGTCTGTCTTTATACTGTTTTTAGAAATTTTATTATCAGAGGATGACTATTAGGATGACTTGCCTTTTAGAATTTTATTGAGGCCACCAGAGCAGTGATTGCCATTTTTGATGGAATATTTGCTAGTGTATGTCTTCAGGAATCACCTGAAACTATTTTTACTATAGAAGTGGCAAAAGAGCATGCACATGAGTACTACAGGAACTATCACATTCTATGTAAATATTAACAAAGACACAGCAGTACCATGCATGCAATTCTGACTTGGTCAAAATCTTCTGAGATGGGCAGAACAACATACAGAATTTTTGCCTTCAAAATCGTCACTTACTGAAAGTTGAATTTGTGTGTATATATTAGAAGCTCTGCGACACTCAGGAAGAATAAGCAGTATCACCTGATTCTGTGCTACATGATACAAATCTAACTTGACAGATCTCAACAATTAATCACAAATTTGCGAGACCATGTTTCTACTTGAGGGTAACAACTGCCTGAGGCTACTATGTGTAGTTCTGGCAGGACAGTCAGTATCCTGCAAGTACTGCAAAATCTTAAATAACATTTACACCACTCTAATGCAATTCTGCTGCTCATTTTAACACTAACATTTATCTGCTTCATCTACTATGCCATAATAAGTAAAACCCAGTGGTTCTGTTCATAAATGCATCTATGGTAAAACACATGCACATATGCACACACAACTAAACTGAACTTGTTTTAGAAGTGAATTCTATCTTAAAGAACACCTTTATATCACTAACTCTAGTAAAAGAGGGTTCACCTACTTTTCCCCAAAGTAATTTTGTCCAAAGTAACTGTCCTTTCTGATGACTGGATTGGAAACGTAATTGTTGACAGAACTTTTACAAACTTCACTTTTGGGGTGATTTTTGATGAAATAATTTTGGAGTGAAAGTTATTTGTTCTTATATGCATCTTATGATGCATGTTCTTTTGGGATCTTACGATGCAAACATTAGGTAGCTATGGACTCCCAGACTGCTTAATGAAATAACGCTGGCCTATGAATTCTGTGATATGAGCGGGGGGGGGNCTGAAGTTGAACTGTAGATGTAATGGCACTTGGTACCTTTATTACTAAAAACTTGGAAGTGACTATTATCTTTTGTGCCAGTGACAGACTGGGTTGGTGACCAGGGAAAAGACTGAGTAGGAGAGATGGTACATGTGATTTACAGATGGGTGAAATGAGCCGGCTGGAACAGACAGAAGTCTGAGGGCTAGGAGGGGCTAGAAAAAGACAAGGAAGCCTGTGGATTTTAGGGTGCAATGGAAAAGCTCCGTAGTATTTCAGAAGTATCTGCCCACTGAAGGGAAATTAGCAGAATCATGGATAAACACAGTGAAAAGGGACACCAGGAAAGGTAAATCAAATAGTGAGTTATGGTGAGGAGCTTCATGTATAAACTTGAATAGAAATAGAATCCCTTTTTTCTCCTCTTCCATCATCATCTCGATCTCATGGTCTCTTCAAATGCCCATAACTACAGAACTAACATCTTGACTTCCCAACTCCTTTGTAGACATACACACACCCCCCTTGCTTTCCTAAACAAAGATAGAAGACTACAGAGAGCAGATGAATTATGGCTGAACACTGTGGCTGTTATCAGGCGGGGAGACTTGCTAGGTGGAGCAGCTGCACTTGGTCTTAATGAAGAGTAGTACAGAGAGAAAATTTTAGGCTAATCTGCAGTCCTTGGAATCACAGAATATCCCATGCTGGAAGGGACCCTTAAGGATCATAAAAGTCCAACTTCTGGCTCCACACAGGACCAGCCCAAGCAGAGCATGTGACTGAGAGCATTGTCCAGATACTGTTTGAACTCAGTCAAGCTTGGTGCGGTGACTACTACCCTGGTGAGCCTGTTCCACTGCCTGACCACCCTCTGGGTGAAGAACCTTTTCCTGATGTCCAACCTAACCCTCCTCTGTCGCAGCTCCATGCTGTTCTCTCGGGTTCTATCTCCTGTCATCAGTGAGAGGCGAGATCAACACCTGTCCCTTCGCTCCCCCTCATGAGGAAGCTGTAGGCTGCCATGAGGTGTTCCCTCAGTCTCCTCTTCTCCAGGCTGAACAAACCAAGGGACTTCAGCCTCTCTTCATACATCTTCCCCTCTAGACCCTTCACAGTCTTTGTGGCCCTGGAAGTACTAGAGGTATAAGCAGAACTATATTTAGGCTTACTGTAAGACTAAGGGGGACAGCTTTTGAGGGTTGAATTGCCTAGATTTGTTAATTTGTTTTGCCATTTTTCTAATATTAACTCTGATATTGATGCCATTTCAGAAACAAATGTCAAGTTATCAAGAGCAAATATGAGATGTTTTCTGAATGGTTTGCTAAGAGCTGCACATTTTTATCCTTTTTTTTGGAAAAAAAAAACAAACAACAAAGTGTTCATATGGTCCCATTTGGAATCTCAAAATTAACATGGCTAGGGGTAAAAGCCCACTGATTCTCATTTACTGTTTATACTGCTGAAAACAATTGTCATGAGACTTCAGTCAGGCCCTGTGAGTCCTGAATCCACAGACTGCATGCCATTAGGACCTGCTGTGAGACAGTCCAGCTGAAGTCAGTTACCAGAGCTGGTTTCTCCTTGGCATACCTTTAAAATCACCTCAGATAGGAGAGCAAGCTCTCCTGTGTATGTCCGAATCTCACCTGAGGACCTGGTAGTATCTTTCCTATAAGCAAAGTGCTGTGAAAAACTTGCCATGAAGAGGGCCTGGTGAGGCACTGGAACAGGTTGCCCAGAGGAGTTGTGGAGGCCCCATCCCTGGCAGTCTTCATGGCCAGGTTGGATGGGGCTTTGGGCAATCAGCTCTAGTGGAGGGTCTACCTGCCCATGGCAGGGTGGATGGAACTAGATGATCCTTGTGGTCCCTTCCAACCCAAACCATTGTATGATTCTATATCCTGTTATCATGAAGGCAATTTCCTTGGTGAGCAAGCCTCCAGCAGTAAATTAAGGCTGCCCACTATAACTGTTCTCAATGAGTTCATCACAGACTTCTCTTTCTGCTTAAACCACTGACTTTCTTGCTACTTGCAATTTCTACTTCATATTGAGAAATGTTCTGACTCTAAGCACTGGACATTCCTTATATGAGCAAAAGGGGATTTGTGTCTGTTTATTGTTAAATATCCTCAGTTATAAATCTGCTGTGGCAACAGGAAAAAATAAAATATTCTGTGCCATTTACATATAAAGCTTAGGAAAAAACATAACCAAGATTTTTCTTAGTCAATCAGCAGAGAAATTAGAGTACCTTCACCAAAATATTATTAAAACTATTATAGCAGATGAGGCAACTTCTTGCTATTTAACTCTACAGAAGACACAGCAAAAGGACAGAAGATTGACATGCGATTGCCCCATGTGGTTAAACACATTTTTCCCATAAAATTAAAAGCTCTAACTTCTTTTTGAACATAGACATTTTACATCAGTCAATATTCATGTTTTGTACCAGGAATGGTGGGAAAATGTGATACGACACAAGGAAGAAAGAAATTCCAATTATATAAGCACACATATGTTTATACATACCAAAATCCCCATTCTTTTACCCTTCCATTCCTTTTACACAATTCTACATGTTGTACATTCCAGAACAGTGGCAGGGAATAGAGACTATTGCACAGCATTATTGCTTCCTAAGGAGAATATATATACACTTATATATATCTATATATATACATCTCCATCCAATGCCGTCTTTGGGGTATTTTGTCCATTTTTTCATGCGTTTAAAAACACAATTCACACCTATATTTGAGATAAACATATAAATAAGCAGCTATTTCAAAAGCCCTGCAATGTTTATTACCAATAACATAATTTGACAATGGTTAGAAAGCTCAGGGGGCAAGAAAAAAAGGGTATTTTCTTATTGAGAGGAAAAATGAGTGCACTTGGGACACTGAATCAATGATGTATCCAAGCTTGTTTATTAGCCACTTGTTCAGTTTGTGTAAAATACAGTTTTGAAAAGTATTAACTCTAAAACTCAGAGGAGAGCTCTGAATTAATTACTTCAAAATGTAACCAGTCTTTCTTAAGACAAGCTGTTCTTGACATATATGACAAGTCATATATGCTGATTATACCGTAATGTAGTAGTTTCTAAGTGCTTCAGCATTTCTTGTTCCATGAAACTGTGTTTTCTTTAATGGCAAATCTTTGTAAGTTCTCTTTTGTTTGGGGTGCTAACACTGGTTTGAACGAACTGGTTTCACAGGCCAAGATTTAAAACTATAACAGAGTGCACAGTGTGTGCTTCCTATATAGATCCTATGTCCCGAATCCAAACTAGCCTCCTCTTACTCCCCTAAAAGTCTGCCTGTTTAGATACCATTCATCAATACAATGAAACAATGTCACATATACTGAAGTCTAAGTAGCATTTAAATAAATTCACTATTCTACATTTACATAGATTCCTTCCAGGAATTATGTTCCTTTAAAGTGAGCTTTTAAGTGAAAACAACTCATCCATTGCCAAGAGACAAGCTATTCCTTTAAAATTGTATATTCCCACACAGCAGGAATTTGATTTGTTGCAGAACACAGATTTGTTGCGGCTAGAAAAGTGGCAGCTCAAAACCAGAACTACTTCTATTCTGAAACCAGTAGGTTTAAATTTTAGACTGAGTTTTCAAGTCAGCAATAGTCCTTGTACAGCTATGACATTTCAGACATGAGACACCTAAGACTACAAAGGGACTTATGTGCAACTAAGTGAACATCACAGCACTTAAAATACATCTTCAGCAATCATCACATCACACACACAGTGAGCTATTACACAGCAAGACACGCTGTAGATGAGAGTTAAGTAATTAAAAATGGGATCTACACAAAACAAAATGTTCATCATTAAGTCATCCAAGACGGCTATTAGGAAAAACTATGGACAAAGGAATCTTTATATCTCATCCTCACTCAGGAAACAGAAGTGTTTCAAAAGCCAAACCAAAAAACTGCAAACTGAAATCGTGCTTGCCCTTCTCTATAACATAACAATAATCACCATGGCAGAAGTTGGGCCACACCTGACTTTACTGCACAGAAATATAAATCCAGGTCTATTGCCACCTCTCGCTAAGAAATGTCATGATTGCTAGGCTACAGCGTATACCATGTGTGAGGACTATAGAAATGATGGCTTGGTGGAAAGGAGGAACCTAACATTCATCTTCCAGCCCCAAAATTAATATTTAACAGACAAAGACATACACAGTTTTTAGAAGAGCAACTGCAATCCCTTAACACTAGCCAAGCAAACTCCTCTTCTATATAGGTAAGTATACATGGGATGGTGTTAAAGTATCTCCTACAGTTCCCATTAATTTATAGCCTGATACTCTGGAAGGTGAAAAGGATGTTTAAACCCCTTCTAGTCAAAGATGTCCTGCTATCTTGAGTGAATTCCTAAGGTATGAGAAAACCCAACAAACCCTATTCTGTATGGTTCTGCACAGCAGACATTCAAAGGAGACACAGATACACACTTTGGATAGATCCTGACACACTAAGGTGCTCTGAGAATGCCTAGCCCCTTTGAACAGAGAAGCGACAAAGCACCTCTCCTGCATATTCAGAGGATGCTACGTGACAGGCACAAGGGAACCTGTCTCCCAGGCATTGCTCGTTTCTGTGTAAGGCCAGAGGGAGAAGTACAGGCTTCTGGTCAACCACTGGAAAAGCTAACAGAGCAAAGTCAAGATGGTATTTTGTGAGAAAGACAGGAATGGGGCTGCAGCTATAGGCTGAAGACAGAACCACTGATACCTCATTTGTTTCTCAGCTTCATTGAACGCCCTTGCTGTTGAAGCCACGAGAATATTGTTCTTTTTGCCTTATTCTCTGCAGCCACTTCCCCCCGTCAAAGAAACTAGAACTACAATCAAGTTCATTTTCAGCAAGGTAAAATTCAGGAATGAACTTCTATCAAACTCTCATTTCTAGCAGAATTCTAGCAGCAAGTACCTTCAAGAAACAGACAGAATAAAATTGGCAGGAGCTTCATATATTATCGCTCAACAAGTCTGGTGGAGTCCAAAGAAGCAACAGAATGCCACACTTCCAAGCAGAGCAAACACCTCTACCTCTGCCTGTCAGGGTGAAAGCTTACTACTGTAAATATGATGGTATTTTTACAGAATTTTTAACAGATTCAAGCAACCAATATAACCAGTTTTGCATTATCAGGCCTGATTATCACGTTCATATTACTGATTAGCAGCTGCTACTAGCTACTACAAACTTCCAACAATAGATTTCTGCTCTTGCTCAATTACTTTTCCATCTGTCAAGCGTAAGTTTTCTATGACAATGATTTATAGGATGGTTCACCGCAGCAAGATTCTTCATTGAGTTTCAGTAAGCTTATGTCATGCAGCACATAAAAAGTTTCAAGAAAGCTGAAAAAATATGTTAACATAAAATTACAGTAGCCTGGCCTAGTATCTACCTGCAGAGGACAAGCTCATGAATGTTCAGTAGGCTAAGAATTGTTTCAAATGAGGTTCTGCAGGTTTCTTCTACCAAGATTCAAAAAAAAGGCAGAGGCATCTGCCTCTATAATAAACCAAGGAAACTAAGCCATAATAAGCTACTTCAGATGGTTACTCTTTACACCAGTCCTAACTTCTGCTGAGCCATCACTGTTTTATCACTGGCCTTCAATGAAGTCATCACAAAGTATTTCTGTTAATGATCTGAGGCATACACATCAATACTTTATGCCATCATCATTCCCATTACCTTCCGTTTGAATAATGAGTTGTTTTGGTACCAGGATTAACTTGGTTTTAGTTGCATATATTTCTGTTGCATAGATGTTCAGGATAACACAAACACACTAAGATGCCCAGATAACCTTGAAAAACTAAAGCTTTGGAAAGGACTCATTGAGATTGAATAAAAATGAATGCAAGGTACTACATTTGAAGGAAAACAGAAATCAGCCTGGGTAACAAGTGACTCAAATACAGAAATGTACTATTTGCCCGAATAGCTTCTGATGTAACAAATACAAAATGTCAGAATGTTTTTTTTTCCCCCTCCTTCCATGTCCAAGAACTTGGAATGACAGACCGGAGACATCAAACCCTAAGGCGAGTTGTGGTCACTTGCTGCGGCCTCCGCACTATCCATCCCAACATTTTCAGAGAGAAGGAAGTGAGAAAGCCAGCTGTGTTCCTCAGCACTTAACTGCCACCTTTGATACCGCAACAATAAGAAGATACACAAGAGTTCACCTATTATTTAGATAGATACAAACGTTCATTATAGAAGACTTCATATGGCATCATTAAAGAAGAAACAAAACTTGAAAACATATGCTGAAGGACATATTCAAAACCAGGTTTCTCAAGATGTGAGGTAAAGTTATGTAGGATACAAAAGTATCTTGCAAGACCATCATTGTATATACAGTATTACAGGATGACCCTGGTTTCTGTTACTTAACAGTCTTGGAAACTGAACAAAAGACTCGGTAGGACAGTCCTACCTTCAAGAAGGATGCTTACAACTTAAGCATCAAATACATAATACAAGAGTATATACTTGTATATACTTGCATATCTCAAATTATAGTTGAAACATCTATGAAGTAAAAAGATGAATACATTTCTTAAAATTTTGAAGAGAATAATCAAAATTCATCTTCCAATAATGTAGTTCCCTACGACATTCTTAAGACCAGCATTTCTGTGCTCTCTTCCCCACAGATTTTACCTTCAAGTAAGTTACTTTACCCGAGCCATTTCAGAGGTCCCTGTGGACTCTTTGGATACCAGCAACATTGGACAAGAGCTGCTCTTCAGCTCGAAACTGCAGATTCTGCTGTGTTCTACTGAAAGCCACAGATGCAAAACTATGAACTGGCCTTGTTAATCTTCATTCATCTAAACTAGTAATTTAATGAATTTTGGTGAGGGAGATGACTTTTAATTGTAAATACTGACTTTATGGCACAATATGTTCCTTTTCAAACGTCTGAATACAAACCATATACTCTTCAAAAGAATATAAGGATTGCAGAGTTCAACACGCAGGTCTTTAAATCTCACACATGAAGGTGAATTTGGAAAGTGCTAGCATGATAAAATGCAACAACTGTCTTCCCTAGAACAGGCCTAAGCAGACCCCAGCTTTGTTAGCTGGCTCAGCTCTATGCAGCTCTGTTTACTAACACACCTGAAGAATTTCTTCAAGAGGCTTGGATTTTTCTTCGCATCTTGCAATGAAAGGACTTACTTTATGAGACACGAAGCGTCTTGCAAGACTGGTTGTGTTTTAAGGTTTCACTTACCTATCAGCAACTATTTTATTAGTAACCAGGTGGGGGAAAAAAAACCCCACCAGGATCTCTCTTTGGTACAATTAATTTGATGAAATTTACTGAACACTTACTCAGTGCATGTCAGAAAAAGCTCCTGATGATTGTTGCCTATATACAGGTATCATAGAATATATAATGGCAGCAGAGAGAAATACCAGCTTTGAAAGCTATCTTCTATAGGACACTTCAGTCTTTAAAACTACATATAACAGCATGATAGAATTCTGATGAGAGCAACAGCAAGTACTGGGATACAAAATACGCATGAGTCTGAATGTGTGCTGCCAGAGATGTTCTGTGACAGCACGGCATGGTACAAGTAGAAGGAACAAGAGATGAGAAATAACTACAGCTAAAAATCAAATTATTTTGTTACTTCTTCCCTTTCATTGAGAGCATAATTACCGTGTGAAGTCAGTCATCTCCATCATAATCACACACATCCTCTTGGCCAAAACAATGATGTCATTGCTGGTATCATCCCATATTTCAATCTCTGCATCAAGCTTACTCTTGACTTTTTTGAAGTCAGCCACTTGCTCAGCTATCTTTTCCTTTTCAGCCTCTGGCAGCTGAGTCATCTTGGCCTGAAACATAAAATAATTTGATTTGCACATCTATGTCAGAGTGGGTTGGGGGGGGGGGGAAACACGGGTTGGGGGTTTTGGTTTGGGTTTTGGGGGCTTTTTTGGTTTGTTTTTTTTGTTTTTTTTAAATCATGCAATTTTATTAAATATATAGCTTGAACACATTATGGTTTGAGCCAACTGTTCCAGCCTGAGCACTTCTGAATTTCAAAATCTGTATCCCATCGCTGGGTTGGGCCACAAGAATGACCTCAGTGCAATGGGGACACTGGTGTCCATGAAACCATTAATATTAACGTCGTGAGAAAAAGAAGAATAAATTCTTCCAAAGAGCTTTTATGAAATATGACTAGTAGATTTTCCTTTTCCTTAGGGATGAAGCAGCCAAAGTGTTTTTAAGTATGATATACAAATGCAAGTTACAAAATGCAATATTCTTTCATGTCAGAAAGAGTAAGTGAAAAGGTTTAATTGTCCCAGAACTTTCAGGTATGCTTGCCCTCTCTCCTGAGAAGGTTCTAGAGTATCATTTTAAGAACTATGAAGTTGTCCACCTCTTGCACTGCAGGCCATCAGGAGCTCACAGTTACACAGAGCAACTACTAACACTCTGTAATTATGCTGTAATTAAACAATAAATATTTTGTGACTTATTCTGATATGTAAAACATTATCTACTATCCATAAAATGGAAAGTTAAGGCACTGGCTGTATTACTTATAATTAGTGTAACAGATAATCAGTTTAATATGTAATGTGTATGTTTTTCAAGCCATACCATTTCAGAGATTTTATTTATGCTTGAATCACTATGTCACAAGGTTAATTTCCCCTTTTATGTGAATTACTGGAAATTACAGGTCTCACAAAGTATAACTAAGTTATAATTGCAGTCACAGAATTAGAAGGTGTAACTATTTTAAGGAATACTTTTCCTGTTTTGTTAAAAAAAACAAACCACCAAGGACCAGAGAACACCAAGACACATTTTCCTCACAGCTGTAGGATAAAGTTGCTGGGAAAGGTATGAAACAGACAAAGAGTTGG
>VWZZ01001036.1:0-42135 GCA_013399095.1 Psophia crepitans
AGACTGACCAGCCTGTAGTTCCTGGGGTGTTCCTTTTTTCCCTTTTTAAAAATGGAGATTCTGTTTCCCCTTTTCCAGTTAGTGGGGACCTCACCAGACTGCCACAACTTCTCAAATATGATGGACAGTGGCTTGGCCACTTCACCTGCCAGTTCCCTCAGGACCCACAGATGCACCTCATCAAGTCCCATGGACTTGTTCACCTTCAGATTTCTTAGATATTCTCAACCTGAACATGAGCTGGTCTTGTAACAGAAAGGGACAGGAAGACTACATAATCTCAAAAGAAAAATTTAGAAACCCTCTACTAATATTTTACCTGAATCAGAAAGCAACTTTTTACATTTTTAGTAGGAAATAAATATTAAAAGCGATTAATAAAAGAAGAGGCACTATCTTTTAAAGAATGTTGACGGACAATTATTTAGGAGCATTACAAGATATTTACCAGAAAGAAGATGTATTAGCAGCTTCTTCTGAAATTCATAATGCAAATGTCAAGGGTATTAAACAGTATGAGTTCACGTGTGTAGTTGTAACTTTTCTTTCAATGCTTAAGAGACTAAGCATTTCCTTTAAGGGGAAATTACATTTGTCAAGAAATCCAGAAATTGCAAATTCAGAAATTACATTTGTCAAAATGTCATTAAATTTGTCTTTACACTCTATTAATAATAACATTACTATTTGTTATTCACTAACCATGTAATTTGACATAACACTCATCAAAGAAGAAAACAATTAGCTTACTTGACAGATTACGTTTGCCTTTGGAGTCTCCTATACAAACGAGAATTCCAATGCCTTCTTTGCAGCCATTTACCCAGGAGAAGAGGGAACTAGAAGACTGGGCTAAAAGTTTTAGTCTGTTAGCTGCCAAAACTGCAACCACACCTCTTCGGAATACATTAATCAGGCCTTTAAATTTTCTTTTCGTCGCTTTTGCTTCATCGTGATTATTTTCCTCTACATCAGAGAGAGCATGAACTAGGGTCCTTATCTCTTGGTTCACTAATTCAGAAATGTTGACCTGATCCTGAAGAAGTTCTCTTTGGGAAGACATAGCACGCAACCGGTCATAGAGAGGATACAGGGCACCTGCCAATAGTGCACAGGCTGCCAGGAGAGATGAATGCTCCTTCTGAACCTGCATTAACATATTTTGCACAGAAACATTTTCAAGAGCCAATCTCTCCTGTCTTTTTTCAAGGATATAAATTTTTTCCTTGTTTTTCTCTGCTGTTTCCTGGTATTCCTGGGATAAGAGGAAAAAACAAACGAAACCAGAAGAAATATTAACTACAGATTATT
The DNA here is from genome assembly GCA_013399095.1 of Psophia crepitans. Classification (NCBI taxonomy): domain Eukaryota; kingdom Metazoa; phylum Chordata; class Aves; order Gruiformes; family Psophiidae; genus Psophia; species Psophia crepitans. The sequence goes on from VWZZ01001036.1 coordinate 1,312, forward strand.
TTTTTTTAAATAATGAAATCTTTTTTACCTAGACAAAAGCTAAAAGAAAATAAATATTTTTTCAGATTCAAATAACACATTAAAGGAACAAAAATTATTATAATGACAGCCAAAGTATCTCTCCTAGCAGCTACAGAACCAGATATATGAAAACAAATCAATAGCACAAGGAAAATTCGCAGTCTTCAACGACTCCAGATAGCTGAGTACAATCTACTAGTACTGCCATAGCCACAGAAGGTTGAAAAGTACCTGGTTATCCACAATACAGTTTTATGAGTTGGCTTAACAATAAGCAATTACATTCTCCAATTTCAGAAAGAACACTGCTCCTCAAAGCAGAAAAGAAAGTTAGTGTTAGAGAGAGGAAAAGAAGAAGGAAGAGTCTGGAAGATAAACCTAGACAGATTGGCAGCAGCTGGGAAAGGGGAAGGAAAGGTGATCTCTTAATTACTTTGTAATCAACCCCCTACTTATATATTCACAGATTAATTAGGTCTCATACAGAATCGAATTTTCAAAAGAACAGTGTAATACAGACAATATTATTTTGACTAGTGCCATTACAGATATTTTCAACTTGCAGAGCCTTCACCACCCCCACCCCCTACATGCCCTGAAAGAGGGAAATTTAAAGCGGTAAACCTATGTAGCAAAATTAAGACACTAACAAGCCACAGAATGCCAGAACTAAGGTTAGACTATGCAGACTGGCTGCCTTTGGTAACATGTAGTTCTCGTACTGGAATCAACGACACTAACTAGACTGGGACCTTCGAGACAGACTGGCTTCATGATGCATCAGAGTCCTCTGTGATTGGAACAACCACTTGGAGCTACAGGATCCAGTGGTGTAAGGAGGTAATAAATTTTGGGCACTGTTCAGAAAGAATGCACAGACTCGAGTTAAATACACTCCAGTTACAATACATGGAAACAAAAGGCAAACATTAATGGAATGACAAGTCTGTATGATAAAGAAAAGAGAGGATTATGCTAAAATTCAGCTACCACTCAGAGCTACAAGCTCTGGGGTGAGGTTACTCCGGCTAGCAGTGCCCAAATGAGAAGTGAAATGGTGTCATCCAGCCACATTCCCATGTGTTCTATTTGGTACAGATCCCAAGCAAGTGACGAGGGTAACACCCTAATTTCTTCTCCCTCCTCCATTCTACAAGCACAACAGGAGGGAAAAAAATTACACAGCTATCCCTACAATGGAAATAAAAGATTCCACCCAACCTTAATGGTTCTATTCTATTCTATTCTATAGAGATGCACCCTACTCAGTTCAGAAAGTCTTTGACCAAATAAATCTTTTTTTTTTTTTTTGAAGAGGAAGAATTTGTAGTGTTTATATTAAAATATAAACTTTCAGCAATAAAAAGATAGAGTAGGTAGCTAAAAGATTTAATTACAAAATGCAATTTACAGGCTTCATATATCACTTTACTACTTTAAAATTAAGTATGAACATGTACAATACTTTCAGTGCTCCTGCATTATTTACAGTGTTTGATTTTTTTTGTAGAAAAAACCCTGATAGCATGACTGGAAGAAACTGAAAAGGTAAGTTGAATTTAGAAAACAACTTATGGTTTCTGGCCATCGCAGGTGAAAGGCCAATATCTGAGTAAACAAAGTGTGATCCCTACAGGGTTGTTGGACAGCAATACTAACGTTCAGTGCTCTGGCTAATTAAAGCTTATTTTTTTAAAAAAAAAAAACCTTAACGTTTTATGCTTATGGTTATCTGGTAACACGAAAAGTGAACAAGACAATCTCTGACTATAAATACAAAAGTTTTGTAGGAAAATATACCTTCTTTTTTTTAACAGCTAATAGTTGCTTTTGTATTACTCCACACTGTTTCTAGTGTTTTCTTCAAAGCTTAAAAGCACAGTTTTTTAAAGGCACACAGAATTCTCTTCCTAAACACTGGCAAGCCAACTTCCTTCAGTGTTTGAGCTTTGAGAGACACCTCACTGTCTTGCGGAGCTTGGTGGATTCCAAGAATCCTTAACAAAAAATTCAGCTGCAATTAGCACACTATTTTATCCTACTTCTTACTGGGTCTTTACCCATTATTCTGGCATGAAAACAGAACTGGAAACTAGAAATATGACAACACTATGATTTTAAAAGGTTTTCCTGTATTTCAGCTGTTTTATTTTTTTAAATATATACATCTATACATCTAAATAAACAACATCAACACTGCTGTCCTCAATTTCTTTTCTGTGTTTTAAGTACATGGGCCAGACACCTCTATCAAACACATCAGGTATATATAACAGTATAGATGCATATGCTTCTCCTTTTGCATCGATTACACTGACTTTTGATACACTGCAAGACAACACTTTAGCTAATTCACCTGCCTTGCTGTAAAATCAAGGCTTCCAAACAACAACAAAAAAAGCCAATAAAAGACAAGACATTTCTTTTCTCCCTAATGGACTTTTTCCCTTTTCTATTTAGCAAACCTTTTATTTTTATGTTGAAATTAACATTTTAAAAGTAGTTACAGGATTTTTCTCTTACAACATGTTTTTGCATATCAGAACAAAACCCTTCTATTTTAAGTGGTTGCCACAAAAAATGGGGACAGATTAATAAATGTCTACATAATAAACAAACAACAACTGATAGTTAAAATTCAGAGAACATTTCCTATGAGACTATGCACAGTCTGGATAAATAATTTCTGCGAGGCTAAGGAACAGGCATAGTAATGTTTTCAAAATGGCACACGATCAGATGCAGAAGACTGCACTCCTGTTACAAAAGGCAAGGAAAAAGGATATGCATTTTAAGCTCCATTGACTCTCTAAACATGGAGACCATGGACAAAGAAGAGTGGTATCTATAGAGTGCCTTGTTTACTGCTGATCTGCGATAAGGCCACTCTGGGAATTTCTGCCCTACAGAAAAACAGTGAAACTGCTTTCTGATTACACCATCCATCTGACCTACAGTAACAGCTGTGAAGTAGTACCTATTAACATCCATAGATCCTATCTTGGAGTCAGGGACCCTGAGCAGTACTGACTTGGGACAGAAGCAGTGGCAGGTGTCACTACTACTAAAACCTTTAGATTTTGCAATGTTATATTTTAATCATAAGGAGATCATTCTGAAAAATCTTAACTTGCAACTGCAGTTCTAAGAAACCAAACCAATAATTTCTAAGATACATTACTCTCATTGCTGTGCAGTTAGAGCTCTCGGTTAACTCCTGAGAGTTTGAATTGACAGTCTTCAGTTTGCCTTTCCGCACGTATGAACAACTGGAGAAACGAAAGAAGGTTCAACCTAGTAGCTCTGAGAAGAAAATGTCTAGGAGGAGGCATGGAACACTCATTGAAGATGAATTACAAATATAAAGATACATCCTATTCTGTTAGCTTGGTGTAGAATAGCAAAAATCACTCGTCTTCCCTTTCCAGAAAGGAATTAACAGCAAATGGCTAGTTTCCTTGTAGTCCTAGCCTAAATGTTCTAAAGTGATGAGACCTACAGTTCTACAATCAAATACAGAATATTGGGAAATTATATTCCTCTTACACTGATTATATATTTCCTATAAAATTTAATGAATGAAGCCTCCTAAAATAATTACATTTAAATGTTGCATTCTGTATCTCTGTGTAAACACTGGCACTCAATAATATCTACAAGTCCCTTTGAATTAATTCTGTAACTTGTGGCACATTCTTCCTCATTTCCTATGGAAACAAGGCTACAGCAGTAGTCTGTCTGCACACCTCTGACCTAACTGAGCAGTGATCTTACAGACAAACATGGATAACAGGCTCAAAATGCAATCGGTAAAAAACAGTTGAGTCGTATGAAAAACAAGCGATCAGGATTAGGACAGCCCTAGCAGTATGGGCCCTATGGATCCCAGAAAGGGAAAGGCTTAATCTGGTATTTGCAGGTCCAAAATCAGTCACAAACTAGAAATCCAGAAGAAATTAGACTGCCTGCTTCCGAGATTGACACTGAATGGTAAGGAAAGCAAACTGGAACATGAGATGGAAAAAACATGAGAGAAAATTTTGTTGAATCATCCAAGTGTATACAGACATTGCCTAGATTACAACACTCCCAGCTTGTACTCCAACACTATATAACCTGTGTCAGAAAACATACCCAGATGTTTCTAAGGGAAAGCATTTCCATTTTAGAAACCCAGTAGTCCTGTACAGCAAGCTGACAGATAAAGCCTCTTCCAGAAGACATGCCTAATGCATGCTACACAAAAAGACAGCCATGTTTTCAGTACATGGTGGCCAAGGTCACCACTGAACCATGTCCCGCAATACCACATCTACATGTCTTTTCAATACCCCCAGGGGTCAATTACTCAATCACTTCCTTAGGCAGCCTCTTCCAATGCTTGACAACTCTTTCAGTGAATAAATTTTTCCTAATATATCCTATCTAAACCTTCCCTGGTGCAACTCAAGGCCATTTCCTCTTGTCCTGACTCAGATCTTTCTTTTGTATAGCATCCATAGGAAGTAGAAATCTAAACTGTGTAACTCCACTTTTTCTTTAGGAAGGAAAAGTCAGTTTTAAAATTAAAACTAAGCTTCCTCATTTTGTCATTCTTTTTGTTGGTAATGATTTCATAAGATGAAACTACAGGATGCTGGGGGAACTTAATGTAAACCTGGATGCCACTTACTCCACATATAGGAGTATTTTTAGCATTGCCAATATGCAATGTGAAATGTAAACATGAAGCAAAAAATATATACAATATTCTAACTCATACCAAATAAATTAGCATAAATTGCTCTGTCTAAAGAATACTTCAAAACACATTTTTTGGTGCGTGAAGACTTCCAAGCCCAAAATCTGAGTCAAACACAGCATTCTTCCAATGAAGTTTCAGACAGCAGTCACAAATAACAAGGCATATCTTACTTCCTCTGTTTCATGACACTTTTAACTAGAACACATATATAGGAGTGTGACTGTAAAGACAGTGAATCGCGGTTGTAGAATAACAGGGAAAAATTTAGACTGCAAATAACTTCTCTAACAATCAGTGATGACAGCTTTACACTTTTGAACCACTGCTCACTGGACTGTCTGTATATCAAAGTCCTTTAATACTGTTGAAATCTACCACTGTAACTGCTAATTGGTTCTTAGGATCAGAATGTATATACCTAAATTTATCCCCAGATGACACCACATAACTGTTACTCTATGGAGTCTTTGCAAAGCATGACATAGAAGAAGTAACTGCTGCCCTGTATAATTCTTAAAATAAGCAATTTAAATCTTACAGCTTTAACATTCTCAAAAAAAATTAAGCAATTAATTTCTAGAATGTTTTAACAAAGTGATTTACTTATTTCTTATTACAATTTAAGTTAATACTAGAACAGTGTTGTGGTTTGGGTTTTTTTTATTTCAAAGATAGACTAAAATTCCCAAACAACCTTAACTTGGTTAGGTGCTTAAGATACTGAAATAAGCTATAAAATATTTACCAGAAAAAAAAAAATAATCAGAAGTTCACAGCACCATACCTGTGCCCTTGCATGAACTTCCCCAAGGAGACCTGAGTACTGCTGTTCCAGATACTCTTTTTGTTTCTGCCAACAGCTTTCCTGTGCTTTCCTCTGTTCAGCCATTTTGCTAAAAGTATCTTCCTGGCTTTGCTGAAGCTCCTTCACAGTATCGGACTTGTTCTTACAAACGTATTCGAGGTGAGATATCTGTGTGACAAGCATTTAAAAAGCAATTCTTTTCCCTCTCAAAATACCATTTTACTCCAATTGTGCATATTAATATAAGTACAGACTATTCCAGCATAAAATATGAATTGTAATTTCTTCAACATATTTATTAAAAGTTAAGTAAAAGCCTTTCACAACAGATTACTTACTTGAATCTTGCAATAAAACTGAGACATATTTTGGAATAAGGAATTTTCCTTCGTTTCAGTTTTGCCATCCTTAAACCACCCTGCAGATATCTGTTGCCACCTTTGTTGGAAACCTGAACTGGATTCTTTCCATATTTCTTTGAAACAAGTGCATTAAATCTGCTGCTGCTCAATCAGTAATCCAAGTCTACCAGTCCTTTAGCAATTTGCAATGATTGCAAGTAGTAACGAAAAAACAGCCCTTAATTTTATTATTTGTTTTATTGGAAAGCCAAGACATTCCATATATTATTAAGTGTTGAAATAATTTCAGGAAATTCTAGCACACAGAATGCTTTTCTCACAGTAGCGCATTCAGCTGTTAACTGAAAGGTTGGTGGTTTGAGCCCACCCAGGAACGGGTTCTCCCTGCTCCTCTGCCCATGGCTGGGTGGGTTGGAACTAGATGATCTTTAAGGTCCTTTCCAACCTTAACCATTCTATGAAACTTTGAAAAACAAATTCTCTGCTAGCCTCAGGCTCATTAGTTTATCATGTATTTTCAACAAGCATGAAGGGATTCACTCTGTGGTTCAACTCTGCAGCTCCCATGCAAACTAATGGAGGAATGAATCAAGCTAACGATGACCTCCAAACACACATGCCTACAGTTTGTTACTAGAGAATATCAGCACGTTACCTTCCAAATAGATCACACAAAACTGCAGGAGAAAAAATTGTGTTCTCAGAAAGCAAGTATAACACATGTAACAAGACTGCTTCAAATCCCTGAAAAGCTAGTAAGTACATGAGAAGAGCCCTAGAGACCTCACAATCAATCTTAATAACTACACTAAATTAAAAAAGCAAGAAGCAGTAAGACACAACCCCTGAAAACACTGCCAACAATGTTCACTCCCTTCTCTTCCATTTCCTTTCCTCCGCTACTTCAAAAGAAAAATAGAAATGTTCATCCAACCTGCATAATCCAGATTTTACACTATCACTCTTTATTAATTTCCTTTGACTGCTGGGGTATTTACTAAATGATGGGCTGTAACCAGCCCTGTCCCTTACTCAGGTGTCTGAAAGAGCTTTTCCTTTCCTACAACTCAAGAACAAAATGTCAGGGCAGCCAAAATCCTGAGTCACTCTTCAAAACTGTAGGACTGGCCTGATCAATGGAGCCAGAACATGAACTGTTCTGAAAGAGTGGCATATGTTAGTCTGTGAAGCCAGCTTAAGTTGCTTAAAAAGAGATACCTTCTTTCCTAAAAACACAGGGATTTCTTGGAAGAAAGGCCACATAAGCTTATTCACATTAAAACCATACAGAAAAGTACAGCTTCTCCTTTAAACAAATACAGATGTGTTTTATAAAAGTAAGTATTTTCTATTGTATTTCTGAATACAAATTTCATAATCCAAAAATTACAATTAAACAAAAAAACAAACATTGGCATTTTTTCAGATAATACCTCTGAATCATAAACATATCATTTAAAGACGATGTTACTGGATAACTGCATTTTGTTCTGTTTTCTGCTAAAATAAAGACTTGCTTTATTAGTGTAAATGACTAAGTTCTTTGAATTGCTTCATCAGTAAGATTAATTTATTTTCTTTTAATTAGGTCCCTGTGGCTAATATTGGCTAGTACTATTAGCATGTCCTGCACAGAAAGTGGAGCTTAGAGACTTCATACAGACTTCAGTCACATTTACATGCCCACAGCAATGGCATCAAACTGAGTTGTAGACAAGCCATAATTAATGGTATTGAATTATTAACGTCCAAATTCTTTTTGAAATAAGATGAATGTCAGTCCTTTTTAATGATACTGTGATGTGGACAAATGTCACTGAATTTAATAGAGGTAGCTGGTGCCTAAGGACACTTACCTTCTCATTAGCCCTGTTGAGGTCTAAGATCAGGGAATCAACATTCTCCTGCAAGACTGTACAAAGCTCAGACCAAGAGAATCTATCTAAGATGCCTTCTGGTTGTTTTATAAGCACACAGCCTGCTACCAAACGCTGGTATAAGCCATGGAGGAAGGTTAGCTTCTCCTGAGACGACAAAAAAAAAAAAAAAAATTTTAACTGCTGTATCTGAACAATGTTATAATCCAAAGAGATGCATCATACGTGTAGTAATGTGAGCTTCACGCAGCTGAAAAAAAACCCACAAATCTAATTCTTAAACCTTCTCAAAATTCCTTAATTCCTTGTTAGTATTTGCAGTCATACATATCAAAGCCAGAGCAAGAAAACAGCTTTTATAAAATTTGTGTAATTAGACATAGTATATAAATACTAAAAGCCCAATCCTGTAGTGGTCATAACCATGACCTGATACAGACAATGATTTCCATGCTATTCGTAGATGCAATTTATACATTTATGTTAACACTTTCATGTACATTCGAATTGTACCCATTTCCAGTATCTGCACAGCACACAGAAAATTGTCTGATTGGCTTGGCAGCGCAACACACTATTTATACAACCATCACTCTAAAGTCTTTTTAAAACTGTTTTTGCATGGATTATGTATGACTAAATAGCTAGGCAAAATAGGTTTACAGCTTCATCAGTTAAAATTCCACAAGCCATGCCTCATTCATTTACACTGATTTTAGTCAGTAGGATAATAAATTGATGTAAGTCATAAATAAACTTTAGCAACAATAGCATGCAACAGAAATTCCTGCCTTCATCCTGTTGTTCATATATGGAACTTAACGATTTTGATTTAGACAACAATAGAAAGCTGTACCTCAAAAGCCACAAGAAACAGAGCGTTTATTTGAAGACAGTAAACCGTTGTAAAGGTTCCCATTCCAATCTAGGGCCCCTGGATGAGGCTTTACATTAAGAAATTGTGAACAACCAAGATGGGGAACTATGAGCTCTTTTCATTATACTTAGGTCCATTTTCTCACAATCACTTCATAGGATTTTAGGCAATTAAAAAAAAAAAAGTAGTTTAGTTTAACTTTGTTTCTAGCAGATCTCCTAATTCCCCAAAGAAAATCCAGTGTGCCACCATTTTTGTTTGAGCTGTGACAAATCAAGGAAGATAATTATCCATTTGGCGTGGAAAAAAGGCTTCCCAAGAACCAAAATCAATTCACACATGTTGAATGCAACCACAGTGTTGTAGACATGCTGACTTTACAATATAGCCAGGCTTCCAGTTTCCTTCACTTTAATCATTATCTGATGTGTATAACAATTCCAGCTGCTTCATGTGGACACTATTTAAATACCAGACTGTAAAAGAGGTGGAAAGAATGTTTCCTTTTTACTCAGCTGGCATCCATGTCCAAATTTGTGGAAGTAATGAGCTCAATATGCACAACAACTATGATAAAGAATACCATTGCTATTGCTAGTACAGAACTGCTTTATTGGGAGGAAAAAGCAACAAAATTAACATCTGTGATTAACAAATATAAGGAGAGAGATACTAGTTCTGAAATAAGACTTTATGAAGCAGTTCCCACATATAGCACGCCACAACAAGCAAACAGGTCACAAGTAAGAATTTCTAGGTTTTGTGGCTGGCAGGCAAAACTACCTCAATTTCACATTTGCTATCTATCAGTTGCCACGTGAATCAGTAATTAGTAACATGTGATGATGATACTATTGTACTTTCCAATTGTACAACATTTTTGTTAATTTTTAATTTGAAAGAAAGAAGTAATTGCTCATCAGGCATAGCTCTTTAAATAAAATTGGTTGTTCAAAAATTCAAAATACTGAAACAGTTAAGCTATTAGTTCTGATACAGAAACAAGGAGAATCAATATCCTAAGATCTTGCAGATATTAAATACATATTTCAAAATATGTATCTTAAAATCATATTTTGGGGATAAATCTGTTAAGACTAAGAGTAACCATCTGATGTATGTAAATGTATAAAGTTGAGATTAAATAAAGACTCTTTTTGACAGTCATCTTGTCTCTGGTAATACCTCCATATCCTTTTGGTAAGCCCTGGTAAGCTTCTGGATTTCCTTCTCAGATTCCGCGGCACGTACTTTCTCCTTCTCCCAGCACTGCCGTACATTCTGTAGTTCCATTTTTAAAGTTCCTATTAAAGTCTCTCTCTCTGCACACTTAGTGTGCAGATGATTTAACTCTTTATTGGCATCAGTCAGGTTATCCTGAGCTTCCTGCAGAACAAAGGCATGGAACAGAAAAGCTGGTAAGAATTTTATTCTATGAAATGTTACCTTGGTCCAGCGCTCAGCATCTGAGAAAGTAAACAGTCATATAGCCACATGTGGTCAGAAAACTCCAGGCTGAGCTGACTGTTATCTTGTCAATAACAGAACAATAACAGAATTTCAAAATTGACAACAGTCCCTTCTCCACAGCTTGTAACTAGATGGCATCAGAAATCCATCTCTGGGAGTTAATAGCTCTATGATGCAGTGACCTTCAGAACTCGCTCTACCCCACAACTGAGATGCAGAACGCATGAATGCAAGTTATCCTCTGCAGAGCGGAGAGGTCTCAGAGCTAGTGAAAAGATACATTATTTTCATAAGTAAATCTCTGATCCAATAAAGCCAAGTTGGTAGGCAACACAGATAGCTGTTGTTACCCACTATATTCTTTATCTGTATGATTAAAAACAAAAAAAGTGAGGACTCTGTTTGGAGGTTTGACCATGGGAAGAAATAATCCAAAACGGTCATAAATACGATCATTATGTTACCAGTACCAAATCTCACAAGGTAAATAAAGAACTTAATACACTACCCCTTTTCAGCCAAAAGATTGCTGAGATGGAGTGGACAGATACACTTTTCCTCTCCTACAAGCACTGGACTTCCAGCACAGCTAAAGATTGCTGAAGGTCAAACTGAAAGCATTGTTTGTTTTTCATAAAATTATAGCTGCTCATACAGGAAATGCAGTATGTTAATAGGAAAGATACTCCCAAATCCATCAGGCAATGACAACTTCTATTCTTCCTAATGAAAATATCAAAAGATTAAAGCAATGTTAAATTTCTAACAAAAATGTTTTCAGACTGGGTCTAGTTTTCACTCATATATACAGTTTTATTACCAAAATTTCAAGAGATCAGAAACCGGTGCATTGCATGAAAACCTGCACCGCCTGTGTGCAGCAAACTCAATTTCTGCATGATGATTAAAAGTATCTGTTGCAACGTGTTGCAAAATTTTTAGGTGCCTTACAAAGATGCTACAACGGAAGCAGAAGTCTTAAGTCTTCTGAACATAAATTAGTAAAGAAAGTTCTGATCATATGACAGATCATGTGCAAATGTCAATTAATATGAAGATTCAACGAGTGTTACAGAAGGATCTGACTAAACTGCAGTGATAAAGCGGCATATCCCCAGCAAAAGAATCTGAGAAACACTGGGAGACATTCTATTTTGGCAGTAATATAATACACTGCCAGTTGGGAGATTAAGTTTAACCATGACCTCAGGACTTCCTCACTCCCTTGGCCACTGATGTAACCAGACAGGACATTACAAAAGTGGTGTGTCAGCCAAAAACAGAGACTCAAAAAAAAAAAAAAAAAAAAAAAAAAAATTTTTTCAAAANNAAAATATCTTGTTCAGAAACTGAAGAGTTCTCAAATGTTTTTAGCAGTTCCTGAGTAGATTTTACTCTAACAAATTTTGGGCTGCACATTGTACAACTGTTAAGGATGACCTGATACTTTTATACATGCATTAACTTGTCTGATAAACACAAAAACAACCCACCCAAAAAAACCCTGAAACAAAGGAAAGGACATCGTTAATAAAATGTGCTTTCATACGAACAGAGGTAATTAAATTCTCTTTTCTTGAGAAAAACAGTTAAGAGAAAAAAAAAGACTGATGCTGACTTCAATATGAAACAACACTTTGCAAATTGATAAATCTATTTAAAATTATTTCAGAAGTGTAATCATTGAAATGATCAGGCTGGTAACCAGAATAAGGCAGCATGGTTTCACAGAAGCTTACAAGGTAAACTAGTCTGCTCAACAGAATACAATGATACAGAGACTCATTCTGCTAAGGAAAAAAAGATACCTTAAATCCAGAACAATACTCTTTGCAGGACTTTAAAATTTTATGCTAAGTTCATGAAACCATACCTTAAGGTCCTGACTTAAAGTGCACATTTTCTCTTTGGATATCTCAAGTTCTTTTGTCATCTTTTCACACAAAGCCTTCATTTTCCCAAGCTGTGAAAAATACAGAGGTCAAACAGGCTTTTACAGAAAGGCTACATCATCACTTGAATGTAAAGGAAGACTTTTGTATATACATATAAAAAAAGTGGTTTAAATTCCTTCGACAATATTTATACTCCATACAATCTAAATAATGTGCCATTACAAAAGAACTAAAAACCTCTTTTATAATGATTTAAGATAAGTAGCAGTGGCAGAATCCCAAATGGAGTCCACTGTTAACTTTCCCATTAACAAAAACACGGACTTTGAAATCCATGTGGAAATGAGATAAATTCAGATTATGATATGGGGAGTGGTTTGAGAAAACAAGTTTTCAAAGTCAGTGGCCATTTGCAGAAATTGTCCAGCTATGAGTGTGGTCTCCACTTTTTACTGAGCAGTGCATAGTTCTCACACACTCATAAAAAGCAGCAATGTTCCCAAGAGGCATGGTACCTACTGAACAGTTTGTGGTAGAGGTATCTCATGACCATATTGTGTACCTGCTTCACTCTCCACTATCAAAAAACACAACATATCACTATAATCTGTATGTTTGACTACCTGATGATGAGGTTAGCAATACAAAGGTCTGAAAGACAGCACCAAATAGATATGTATTATAATGCAGGTTACTGATAGCACTTGAGCCGTAAGGAACCACTCAGAACTTAAAAAAAAAATAAAAATAATTTAATAAAATTTACAAATTACTTTGGAAATCTTATTTTTTGTTTGATCTCAAATCAGGAGACCTAGTGGAACCCTTCAGAATAATTACAGTAAACTACACAATGTTACTGGAATATTTCTATTCTTTTTGTTGGTTTCCTAGCCCTGTCTCTCTCCTCAAACACATTGTAGCCTCTGCACCATACAGAAAGTCAAAAGCTTGTTATCTGTCAAAAACAAAACACTTACACACCTTTTAATCTCACGAATGAATTAGACTGTTTAATCTAATGTTAAACACAGTGAGTTAAAAGGTGACACATGACAAGTTTACCAGCGTATTTCATGTATACATACAGGTGTACACATGTATTAATAACTCCATCAATATGTGGGGTCTTGCTGAAAATCTCTCTACAAAAAGAACCACTACATAATTACCCAAAACTAAACCCTTACTGCTGTGTATTAAAACATACTGTTTTTATTGCACAGTGCCCTTCATAGTCCCTTTGTGCATTACTGTATTATTAAGAAGTTTTATTACTAAACATATCTAATATATAAAAAGCCAAAAGCAGCATTGTCTATGGGGGCGGGGGTAATGAAGAAGGACAGAGCACTGCCCTTTCTGTGCACCACGAAGGTGCTCGGTGATCTCTGGCTCCATATGACAACTTCAGGGTCAGTCACACGCAGTCCTACTGGGAAGTCTTGTGGCAGGTCATCAGTTGGTCCTGCTCTGCTTGCGATTTATTTTCCTTGACAGTTCATTCTTCTTTCTGTCAGAATACTCTCTTTGCTTTCTTAGCAGCCACCCCCTTGGTCTCCCCACTGCTGTCTCTGGCACAGTTTCACAACAAAGCACATCACTAAGCCAAAGCCTGCTGAGTCGACTTTTCAACTGTGCTGCCTATCACGTGACATTCCTCCTCCCAAATAACAATTCGCTGTGGGTAATATGTTCCTAGTTACTCTGCAGCTTCCAGACTTGGGTCTCAGAAGAGTTTCATAATGACTATACGCGTCGGTTCTCTTATCTTACTGGGAGAGACCTAACAGTGCTTGCTGTTTATAAAAGTATAATTGTTTCCATGGCCACTTATTTTTGCGCCCATTGAACAAACTCAAAGGTCTTGCAGGAAACCATTCTTTTCCCAATAAAAGGGGTAAAGACGATACACTCTTCCTCTGCTTTTCTCCTTTTTTTTTTTTCCTTTAAATGTTGCGAGTGGCTAGCTAGACTATGTATTTGTGAAAACAAAAGACAAAACCTAGAAATGAAACAACAGTACTGGCATTTTTGTAATCTTAACACACCTTGCCTTTCTGAATTTGCCAATCTTAACAGAAGATAATTTCAAGTTTGTACAGAAACCTTTAACACTGCAGTTAACTTCTCTCCAGTCTTTAAAGCCACAAATTCATAAAACATTTACACCCAAGAGGATTCATTTAATCACATTAGCAATACAAATGAGAAAATAAATGCAAGATTATGACTTTTCAATCCCTGAAATAATCTGTGGTATGGACTGCATGGAAAACATTTGACTTTTTTCAATGGTAAGACTTCCAAAATTGAAGTATTTCCATTATTGTCTTAGATAAGTTGAAGTATTGTCCTGGTCTTATTTTACTTCAAGAGACCTCAAAAGAGATTTCACTCTAAACCCACTCATTTCAGAAAATTATGCCACTTTTCAAATATACAGGAGCATGCACATTTACATAACTCTCATCAATGACTGTTGAGGCTCACATGTTGTCCACTTAGGAATATCGCAGTATACACTGCCCAACTCTACAATTATCGTCTTCTAAGTGAAATCCTAGCTATGAATGGCTTGTTTTCCTGAACATTTATTGAAAATAAGAACCCCAACGGTTTACTAAGAAAACAAATACAAATTAAACTGAAAAGAAAAGAAGAAAAAACCTCTTCTCCCTGTCCCCCTAAACTAAGTGAAACTTCACTGTAGGGCAAGCTTTGAGAAATAGTAGTGACAGAGATTATTTCTTTGGGTAACATGGAGCTGTCAGCTCGACATTCCCACTATTCTGACCTTTTTTACAAGCAAAGCGTATGTACTGCTGCAGGCCGACGGCGATACATATAGAGCCAAACAGTGCAAGTGTTACCTCATTAAACATATCTTCCAGCTTGTTCTGGTAAGCTGTCAAGGTACACCTCAAAGTCTCAAGGACAGAGAGGCTCAGAGGTTTATCTTTGTCCTTACAAGTGCCTGAAGAAAAATACAGAATGAAAATTAAGCCTTAAAGCCACAGAGAGAAAACTACTCACCCTGGATGAGAGGTATTAAAATTAGTTAGGGCTTCAGTGACAATACAAAACACTGAACAGCAGCCTTGTTTGCCACAAGAGATGCAGCTGAACAGCCATACTTTCACAGCAAAAACAGCCGAAAGACATTTGTATAAAAGCTTTAATACAAGATACAGAACTGTAAGTTCTGGATTACACTTCTACCTAATGTATTTGGTATGCAGTCTCACATATAATTTCTACTGTGGTCAACTCTGTGTCATTCGGTCAGACCAGCCAACTTGAAAACCACACAATAACACACTTTGAAAACATGTTGCCTGAAAGTTAAATACGTTACACTTTTCCTGACATTATTTTGCTGTTGTGACTAAGCATGCCTATTATAATGTAGTACTTCATCTACTCAAAGCTTTACCGAGCCAAAGATCACATGACTATGTTATGCTTGGAGAGGTCTTAAAAACCTTTTAAATGATCTTGAATTTCATTCCAAAGGAAATAATAAAAAAAATTTATTATCTGTCTGCAGAGTCCTACATAATGTTTCAATTATAAATCTTAAAGCTGATATATCCATTATATACACACTACACTTATTTATTAAACCTTTAGGTGGAGACTTCTGATCTGGTTGCCTTAATTAGGGACATATGAACAAGTTCGAGCATTCCAGAGCCCATAGTACAACGTGCTAAGAAAGCAAAACAATGCTGTATTGATCAAGAGGTCACAAGATGTCAGCTGATATTAAATTTCCAAGAACAGACTACTCATTTTTTTTCTTGTGTTACAGCAAAACACTAGGTTATTGACAGATTCTTTTTCTCAGCATTATTTATATTAATACACAGCATTTATAAACTTATTTTGTAACAAATTACACTATCATCTTTTCCATGAGTCTTAACATGTTCTATATGCAAATGAACTTTACCAATGATAACGGCAGCCTTATTTTGCAAAAGTAGTGAAAAAATCTGTGGTATTTGAACTCCAGAGAGGGTAAACAGTCATAAGTCCCAGCGGAACTGAATGATGATACAGGTGTTTATCACCTCCAAAAGTTCAGTGTCACTAAGCAATTTACCTAGAGTGGCTCATAAAGTCAAACCAGACACTGATCTCTAAGCTTTTTCTTTGGCTCTCCATAAAACTTAGTCAGCTAGAGGAGATGTACTTGCAGACTTGCAGGTTGTCTTTTTTTTATTAAGAATCCTATGCTTAGTGTTATCCAAAAAGCATGATGTTCTACACAAAGGATTACACAAAAGTGACAGATTTGTCCTGTAGGCTATACATAATGCACCAGCGCTAGTCAGTGGAAAACTTACATATATGCACAAGTCAGAAAGTATTGGCAACAGTCATTTTGAAATTTTTTTCAATTAATTAGCCTCTTCTCTCACAACCCTTTGATACTACCAGAAAGCACAAAGTACTGTTCAGGTTGGACACTAACTTTTCACTATTACTGTCAAAGTCACACCTAGTCAAACCAATGCAGGTTTGCAAGATTGATTTCAGTAACAGGAGCAAGATCTGCTCTACAGCACGCAAGTGAATTTAAATAGAAAGCGCGTTCCAGTGACAGACTTCAGCTCTGTCCTGTCAGCCACTCCAGTGGACACCAATTTACCACAGTTTCTAAAGGTCTACACCATCAGGGAAAAGCAAAATCTTCTTAATGGGACTGCAGTGCCCTTAACCAAGCCTCTAAGTCCTAGAGATGTCTCAAATAGCAATGCTGCACGTAGAATCAACACAAGAATAATTCATAAAACCTGACCTTTTGCAAGGAGTTTAGGCTTCACATTTAATAAAGAGACTAGCGACACCTTACTACCATTTTTATCACTTAACTACAGCTATAGTTAAGGATGCGCCATGCTCCAATCCTGTCTTCTCAGTTACAAGAGTCACTACTATTCTTTGTAGGAATATTTTGCAGTGATCTTGTTGCACAGAAAAAATAAACTACTATTCTTCCATACTTCTAGCTCTAGAGAAGCCGTAAGTCATAATATGCATTCAGCTCAAAATAATACATAGTAAGTCAATCTGGGGGTTGTCTTCCATCTCACAGCTTTCATCAAGCTGTCTAAATAACGTACCTTCATTCCTAAAGTCCCAACCTGCAATGCAGTCACTGAAATGTGCCTCTGAACTATCTTAATTTACATCACATTTGCCAAACCCAGACTTTTGCCAGTAAACCTTCCATGCTGGCATTCCTTGCCTTTGCTGCAACCCTGTTTGTTAGGCAGTCCAACCTGCCAACAGAAATACCAGTCTCTACCTTCCTGCATTAGCTGAAAACAAGCCCATGGCTTTAACACTGGCCAAACGCTGTCTGTCTTTGTACAACTACACAGGAGACATGCAACATAATCCAAACGGCACTCTCTTGCTGGAGAGGCCCTGCTTCAGCAACAAGAAAAAAAACCAAACTAATGCTGGAAGTGTTTGCCCAGTACCACCTAAGAGTTTAGGGGAAGAATTTGGGGAAAACGCCAGGTTCAACAGGAGTCTGAGAGGAGGTATACAAGTAAGTAAACTCTTAAACATGTTGCTTCAAATTTTCTACTAACATTACTGGGCCTGGCTAGGATAGAGTTAACTTTCTCCACAGTGGCTCACGTGGTGCTGTGTTTTAGATTTTTGACCAAAACAAACTTTTTGACAAACTTTTTTTTTTCAGATTACTACAACCACATTTTTTTTTCCTGAAATGAAGACAAACTTCTCTGAGCACAAACCCTGTTGATGAATAACTGCAAAATGTGATAAACTAAACAAGGACAAACTGAAATCATACAAATTGCCCGATAAGAATAACGATGCTATGGAAAACTTAAAAAGGTCACTTAAAAAGGAAACTATGTGGATTTATGCTTGTTATTTTGGAATTTATAAAGAAAAAATTAACTTCAAAAAACACCTTGGATTTTAATCTTAAAAATATAAAGTCTTCTTTTTCTTCTATAGGCCAATAATTGCAGCCCAATCAACACTTAAATGAAAGGGCTGGACTTCTAATATTGACAGATATTTTAAGGAAGTGTCTCAACCACTTGAGTTCAAAGTTACAAACAAGAACAAAAAAACTGCCTAGACAGCTGTGGCTCATGTAGCCCCTCATCTGCTAATTAGACTACAAAGATTTATTTAAGATTTCTACTTTTATTGGCATCAAGGCATTCCCATTTCAAATATGATTACATTAAACTTTTTTTTAATTGAAAGAAATACTGTTGCATAATAAAGTCGTAAATAGAACACAGTAAGGAAATAGCGAAGCGTAGTAAGTGTGTAGAACAAATGTCTTGGTCAATGTCCATTTTAACATTAGCTGTAAAGACTCAATCCACAGCAGAGCCAAATTTTACTTTCTGCCTCAACTGAGCCTCTGCAGAGATGCTGAAGCTTAAAAAAAAACCTCCTTAAATAAGACCTTTCAAAGTTTACCTTCAAGAAAGAAAATTAATCCTGAAGTTACTGTTACTGAATCCTTAATATTGTAGAAACAGGTCAAAGCTGTTCTCTGCAAGATTTACCACTAAGGAGAACAGTAAACGTACCCGAAAGACAATTACTGCTTTGGAAACTGCACTTTGGAAGTAGCATCCAGCTCCCCCCAGAATTGCTGAAGCCTCTCTGGGCATGTGGAACTTTGCAAGGTTGAGGAAAACATACAGTTTTGAAAAGCTTTTCAGTCTGATGTGTCTACAGTAAACCCACACGCATTACCCACAGGAATTACATGTATAATTACAGAATAAAACTGATACCAGTTCACAACTAAAAAAATCACATAGCCCATGTGAAGAAACCAACGCATCACAGATACAAGGCTAGGCTTTTGAGGCCAAAAGAAATCTCAAGAAGTTCTTTTATTCAATTTCAACAGTACCAGGCCCTAAAATAAAAAAGTTTTAAAAAAAAAAATAATTGTGAAGATACAAAAAAATGCATCTTCATTTAAAGGTGTTATATGACTCATTTAGAATAGAATAGAATAGAATCATTAAGGTTGGAAGTGACCTCAAGGATCATCTAGTCCAACCATCCCCCCACCACCTATTACCCACTAAACCACGTCCCTAAGTAGCACATCTAACCTTTCCTTAAACACCCTCAGGGATGGTGACTCCACCACCTCCCTGGGCAACCCGTTCCATCTACTGATGCTAACAAGTGCAGAAACATATCACATTTTACATAAAATAAACTCATCTGCTCTTTAGGCAACATTTTGCCTATTGTGTTTAAGTGTATTTGCAGTGTAAGTTGAAAGCATTTTGTGTATAGTGTGTGATTTTCTAACATGAACCACACTGAAAAAACTTTTATACACAGTTTTAAATTAAGATTTTTAAAAGTGTACTATTTTCACCTCTAAAAGTAATTACTGTCTTTGATGTTAAAGTTCAGCTTGTTTACACTACCCACTATTTCAAATGTTTAAGCAGGCGGCAGTTTGTTGAGTTTGATACAATAATTATATATAAAGCTAAGCAGCAGTGACAACCACTGACTTACAATTAATTTTAATGAAGACAGAGAAATAACCTTTTTGTATTAGATCAAATGAATGCAATATTGTAATAATCCACAATCACCAGTAAAAAAAGTATTGTGCTTTATCATGTGTCCTACACAACCTTTTTGAATATATGACCTTTAAGTTGCTGAAGGTTGCCTCAGAATTTGGCTCAGTTCAGGTAAAACATCTGTTCCCTTTGCAGGTATACTGTAAGGACTTTTTTCTCAGTTGGATTTAGAGCACAGCAAGTGAGCCCTTTTCTGACCGATCATATACACCCCAGCATTTGTAAATCAAGCTCTGGGCTGACAACAGCAGGTCCACATTCCGTCACCCTTTCTCAGCTAGCAAGGCCATTTGACTGCTGTGAGAACTGCTCTTATCATGTCATCAAATCAAAGCATGTTGAGAAGAGGGAATGCAAGAGGCATCTGCAGAATTCCCACAATGTAGTGACTTTGGAACATTGACAGATGCATCTGTCATTTTATACCTTCAACTAACCTGCTGTCCGCTGGCCTGACATAGCAAAGCTGTCCAAGAGTAACTCCAGCTCTCTCATGTTGTTTTCATACGTCTCTGTTAGAAAGACCTGGTGTTTCTTGGTCTTTATTTGACAGGAGATACAGACAAGACAAGAGGAGAAAAGAAGAAACCCATTAAAATAGTAAACAGACAAAATACAGACCACAACAGTATTTTTGTTCTCCTTTAAATTTTAATTTCTGCTATATTTCTTATTACTCTTTTCCTTGTGCCAAGAGACCTAATATGACATCACAAATAAGTAACACACAAACCCGACACACACTTAAAGTAGAATTAAAGGCTTCAGGTAGTTTTCTGTGAAAACCTAGTCCTGAGCATCATCTGCTTTAAAAACATCTTCATGAACATTAATTAACTGCTGCCCATCTATGCAAGCAATGAAATCTATTGTTACACCCTACAAGGGCATCCAGAAAGACACCAAACTACTGGCAGACAGGCTAGAAATTCATGATTTGGCACTCAGTCAAATCCCACACCTATTCTCATTGCAAACCTGCCTACTTTAATTGTTAGTATCTTCCACGCTTGACAGTGATTTCTTCAATATCAAAAACTTGTCTTATGCATGGAATATAAAGCTGTAGAGTCCTTCAGCTCCCATCAGTGAGTTTTCTTAAAGAAAGCTGTTCACTAAGTTCAGTCTATTGTTCAAACCAAGACACATGCTTTATTCTGAGGGCAGAAAGATATTACATCAGGTTTTTTTTATCACTGTAATAGTAACACTCTACCAAATCATCCCTTCAATTTATTTCTGATATTAAAATTTGCAATTTTCAAAGACATGCATATGGAATTCCAGACGAGACCAAGATCCTCTTGGACATACATAGTTCTGACTTCTCAAAGAAATGCTCAATTTTAGTAGCAGACTGTCAAAAAGTAATACATTTCAGCAGTTTAGAAAACAAAAGAAACAAAACCAAAACCCCTCAACACCACCCTTCCCCTAAATTAAGAGTAAACTAGACTTAAATAACTTAACAATTTTCTTGTGACAAAGATTATGCTCAAAGGTGTCTCATTACTTTTAATTACTCAGTTTATTTTTTTTCTAAATTCTAACACCTATTTGAGTAATTTCTGTTTCTACTTGGTGATAGGATGTTACGCTTTCTATATTGAGAAAAATCCTACTGTTTTGTACCGTATCTATAAACTATTGCTTTAGTTATGCTTTACTCTGTGTGTAAGGATCCAGTCGATTTCTCAAGTATGAGAAACATCCTGCCCAGAAAAACTGCTACATACTTGTAGCATATAACTGTCAGGCTAAAAAACCAAGAAATTAATTTAATTCTCTGCAGTGTTCTTCACTATTCAGTTTAAATATTTTATAAATTTGCTTTACTCTTTCAATTTTAATTATATGTACTGTATATCAACTAATATATTATTCATATGTGTATTTCAATGTTAGGTCCCCTGTAGCATTTACATGCCTTTCCTTGTGTGAGTTTGTACTACACTTCATAAAGAATTTCCAAACCACTTCTATGTATTCAAAAATAACTAAGTTGTAATTCTTACTCTATAAAATTATCTATATAAATAGAGCCTGTAATTGCTGAGCTCCAGTAAAAATATTTTATGGGATGCAAACACATTAAAATAATTTACTTTCGTGTACTGGTATCATCTCAAAGACCTCATATATTATGAATAAGAAAATATAACAATATGATCAGCATCACAATAAAATAAATACTCTTTCTACATAAACCACGCCAGCACAGACAAGGTCAGACTAAATCTTCCCGGAAAAACCTTTTCCCACAGAACAGCCAAATGTGAGAATTATTTCTTTTTAAAATCTCATCCGATTTTTTCATTTGGTTCAGCTAATTTACCACAATTTACTCAGCATATTCCAGTCTATGCAGCTTTCACCACTTTTCTGTGCTTTATTTGCTAACTGCATCTACACTCCCTAAGCCAATTTCAGTCTCGTTTTCAAAAGCAATAAAGATCAAAAGGAAATTCCTTAGATTATCCAGTTTCTCCACACTTCAGCTGCAAAGTATTTAGTATCTTTCCTTTCTAAACCACATTTTCAATCACTGTGCCCACTACCAGAAATTGAAGAAAAAACTGCCAGAAATCCAGGCACAGGTTAAGAGTCCAAAAGGGTCTGAACATATCAAACTAATTTTTTATGTCTCACTGACAGGTATCTAGTAAGAATGTGTAGAGTCAAAATCATGGAGTAATTTAAGCTGACAGGATCTCCAGAGGTCATCTGGTTCCACTCCCCACGCATAGTAGGGCCATGCTTGAAGTCAGGTGAGCTGTGCAGACCCTTGTCCAGTCAAGTTTTGAGTATCCTCAAGGATGGAGTTTCAACAACCCCTCCAGGCAACCTGCTCCAGTATCTCACAAATCTCAATCTGAAGTTTTGGTTTTTTTATTTCCCTTACAGGTAATTAGAATTTCCCTTTCTAAAACTTCTGTTTTCTCTCATACTTTCACTGCACAGTTTTAAGGAAAGCATAGCTTCGTCTTCTCCATAAGCACCCATTTGATGGTTGATGGCAGCAGCTATAACTCCCTCAGTTTTCTTCAGTCTGAATAACACAGCAAGTATACTTAATTCTTTACTTTGAAAAGGAAAATCATAGAATCATAGAATGATTTGGGTTGGAAGGGACCTCAAAGACCATCTAGTTCCAACTCCCCTGCCATGGGCAGGGACATCCTTGACTAGACCAGGCTGCCCAAAGCCCCATCCAACCTGGCCTTGAACACTGCCAGGGAGGGGACATCCACAGCTTCTCTGGGCAACCTGTTCCAGTGCCTCACCACCCTCACAGGGAAGAATTTCTTCCTAATGTCCAATCTAAATCTGCCCTCTTTTAGTTTAAACTCATTACCCCTTGTCCCATCACTACATGCCCTTGTAAACAGCCCTTCTTCAGCTTTCCTGTAGGCCCCCTTTAGGTACTGGAAGGTGCTATAAGATCTCCCCGCACTCTTCTGAAGGCTCAACAACCTCAACTCTCTCAGGTTGTCATCATAGTAGAAGTGCTCCAGCCCTCTGATCATCTTTGTGTGGAGTATGGATCCTTGAAATGGAGTCCACAAGTATAGGAGTCACACACAATCAACTGTAGCTGCTGAAAGATATCTTCTGCCAGATCCAACTATTCCAGGAGATGAGATTACTTCCCTCTCAGCAACTCACCCATCATCATATTTATGTTAGGGCATGCCACTCCTGCAGATCTACTCGAAAGGTACTGGTGTGAGTTTCCCTAGATTACCTCAAAGGGAAATCAGGTGACAAAGTGCTAAAGCCTTTACTTAAAGTGAGCTTGCCTCCCAGACCACATTAGTAGAAACAGGTGAAAGAACACTTGTAAAGTACAACTTCTGCTCACTTTGCTCGACTTCCTGCACATCAGAATGAAGCACTCTTGACCTTGGAGGTGATCCTTGAAAACGACCTTGAAAATCAAAGGCAGTAGGAGGCCTGTACAGACACACAAGGAGCTCCTGACTAAATTCAAATATTAACAGGCAGCATAAACGAGGTGGAAGCAGGCATAGGTGACCTGGAAGAAATATAAAGACGCAATCCAAGCATGGAGGGCTATCTTCAGGAAAGCCAAAATCCACCTAAAGTTAAATCTGACAAGGAACGTGAAGGGCAACAGGAAAGGCTTCCTGAAGTACATCACCAGCAAAAGGAAGACTAGGCAAAATGTAGGCCCACTGCCGAATGGGGCAATCTATCTGGTGACTAGGATGCAGAAAATGCCTTCTCAATGCCTTTTTCACATCAGTATTTACTGGTAGAACCCGCCTTCAGAAATCCCAGGTCAAATTTTCAAAATATATTAGGAATATGTCCTTTATCTCCCAAACACAATTCCCTCCCTCACAAAATATTCAGAATAGGAGGGTGGAAATCAAACAATATGGGAGCAAAGTCATACTTGCTGAACCCAGAATATATACTGAGTTGTAGCATATACTATGTTTCCCGAAGTCAAACTTCATATCCTTAAGAAGGCTCCTATTACCACAAAACATCCCTTGAAGACAAATGAATTTTGGTGGAAAAATGTGTTTGGCAACATATTTACTTAATCATCAATTTTAAAACACAACCGCATTATTTTTCATTACAAGTACGGTAGGTTCCAACTAGGACAAAATCTTTTTTCCAAATGCTTTGTATCTGTACCTGTAAGGATAACTAGAATTATTAAGAAAATCTCCTACTGACAAAAATTACTCCACCCACTGTCAGAATTACATTCATCTTCCAGAAATAGTGTATTGGCATTTACCTGGGCAATTCCCTACAACATTGGTTGCAGAGGTATTTTCCTTAACCACCAGTATTCAATTTTGGTATCATGTCATCACCTATTCCAGGACAGAAATGAAGTCGCATTGATCTTTCAGCATAATCCAAAAGCCACTGTTGAATAAAATCAATGCAAACTCTACGCACAGTTCCAGAACAGCCCTGATGTGAACTGATGCTACAAATGTCCCATTATTCCAAGAGGAATTTTCTCTGCTGTGTTTACAGTTACAGGGATTTTCCTGTGTGGCGTTCTCATATATGGACTAATTCACCCACTCAGTCTGCAATACAAATCTCATCTGCTGATGGCAGAGCAAGTGCCAAAGCCAGAACTATCCACACAGTCACCCAAAAGCAGTATGTTCAGATACTTCTTGAAATGAATTTTGGTAAATTCTTTGCAAAAGCATCAGAAAGTTTACCAGGCATGACGTTGGGGGAATGAAATCAAAGCATTTATAGAAATAGGCTCTAAATGACTGCTCCACAGTTAACAAAAAATGGGTTTTACTCGAGTGATGTTCTGTATAGCAGAATAGGGGGATAAATTTTAAGCAACCAAGCGTAAATTGCGGAATAAAGAACAAAACAAAACTCACACTGACAATCTCCCTCCTTAGGCTACCGTTTATTTTTGCTCAAGCTACCTAACTATTGACTACTTAATAGAGCTGCTTTATTTTCTTTTATTAGCTAGAGTTTTCTGAAATCTGTAGAGGGGACTTTAAAAGTGTCGAGGCATGTGTAAATTAAATACAATTTCTCACGAAATTTGGTGTCTCAGTTTCAATCACCTGAAATAAAATTAAGCAAAAATGTTCAAGTTTTATATGGAACTAGTCTAGTCCCTTAAAGAGAGATTTGAAACAACCTTTTGGTGGGAGAGAACATTATGAAGTATCTCTCTGGGTTTTTTTTATTTAGTGGGGTTTTTTTAGCCAGAGAAAAATTTTTGAGAACTGGCAATTTAAAAAGCATTTTTAGATGCCTGTCTTCAAACACTGGGACATCACAGCTTGAGTGGCCCCTCCACTTCCAAAATAAATTACAAGATTGCTTTCTTTGTAGAAAATTTTTTAAGTATATGCTTCAGATCGATTCGTCGTCTCCAATTAGGATAGTAACAGAAGTAGCATCTGGGTAGGAACACTCCACACCTGAGTGGAGAGGCAAGCAAAATAAGAATCAAGGTAACATAACACTTAACAAACATTAGCGCAAAATTAATGATGACTGTGTCTCAGCGATTTTTTAACTGAAAGAAAAAGCTCTGTTCAAAATAATTCGTCTAGATGAAATTTACATCTTTGCCATTGAGTAGCAGATTCTACTCCGTAGAATTTGTAGAAGAGAATCATGATCTTCAGGGTGTTTCACTGTCTGTTTAGTCAATACTTAAAGACACTTCTGTTACAGAATAATGGTTAATGTCTGCATCCATGAACTAGATTCTCACACACTTCTGTTCTGACTTTCAGCTTATGACAATCTACAAGATTATTACAGACAATCAAGAAGTACACAGCACACGACTCAATGCGTGGCTATAAGAGAAAGATTTACATGCCACACAGAAAAAGACAAGCTCTGGGTATAATCTGTTACACCACTTGTACACTAATTATGCTAATCCTGGTAGTCTCAATACAAAGGGGAGGAAATGAATACACAGTTTTTCCAAATTGAAGGAATTTATACTAAAATACACTATTTTTAATTACTTCAATTTCCTAACACGCATTCTGATGAATTGGCAAGTTCCTCAGATTTCAATATACTTTCTCAAAAAATAGAGGTTCAACATCTCCCACTTGTCTGATATGAGGAATTAAAGATTGTTCACTACTAGGTGCCAGAAATGTAAATACCCTGTTAAAGACACCTCTTATTCTTTCCACAGGCCAGGAATATAGCTGGGACTGTTTCAATTTAAAACAAGTTCTGAATCACAATGGCCATTCTTCCAAATTCCTATTCTTCGAGCTAAAA
Source organism: Psophia crepitans (assembly GCA_013399095.1). Classification (NCBI taxonomy): domain Eukaryota; kingdom Metazoa; phylum Chordata; class Aves; order Gruiformes; family Psophiidae; genus Psophia; species Psophia crepitans. The sequence goes on from VWZZ01001036.1 coordinate 27,783, forward strand.
ATTTCTAAAAACCCTAGCTGGAAATAATTACAAGCTTGAGACCAATTTTGTCAGAAAAATATAATGGAAATCTTGAGCGCCTGCTCATGCTGAACATTCATAAGCAGTTTTGTTTGATACCAACAGATCCTATCACATTTGATCCATGCAAATTTCTGGCAAACTTCTGCCACATGCTGACATTTAAAATTAAAAGCAGCATAACTACTTTAGTATATATTCAAGCGAGCCATAAAAAAAAAAGGGTGTTTTCATATAAAGTTTCCAAAGGATGTATTTTGTCCCTGCATAAGTCTGCTTCTCTAAAAACAAAGAGCCTTTAATGGTCTGATTATATTTCCCAAATATTTTACAAACAAAAACGTTAACTCGTGTTATAGCAGTACAGCGAGAAACCAATGTAAGTTTATCAGACTGGAGTGGAAAGGACACATTCAGGATGCCTTACAATAGTATAAAAAATCAATAGTAATCAGTAGATCAAGAAACCAGGAGAGGGAAATGAAGGGAAAGAGAACACACTACCATTTTCACAAGAATTTAGTATGGATATAGGGAAGCCTAATAACAGTATATGAAGTATTATCTATACTTAGCTTCTGCTAGTCTTCTGCTTTTTGATTTTGGGAAGAAAGATAACAAAAAGCTGTCCAGACAGAGTAAACAAGACCACACACAGGCAACCCTCCTTCCCAAACAAACACAAGAGTCTTCGGGAAAAATACAAAGCCATCCAAGGTGATAAAACTCTAATCCCATATGGGACCACTAATACAACTCCTCAGAAAATCAGTATTTTTACTACCTGTTCAAGACAGTCTTGTGGTTTGAAATCATTCCAGTAAAACAATTAAAACAACTGGCTCTATGAATAAGACAGTTCTTTTAACTGAGATAATCTATTCTGCTTTTTACCTTGTAATGCTCATTTTGAGTATGCTATTTAATACTGATCCCATTACGAGAAACTTTGATCATGAACAGAATTTAGTCCTGAATTCTTGTCAGGTATAAGATACATTTTACTAAGGGAGCAAAAGGAGAAGGAAAAGTAGTATCACAATGATAACTAGCAAGCACCCAAGGTTCCTAGTAGAAATTTTTAAGTTTGGAGTAATATTTCATATTAATAAATAGCAATTGTTACTGACTGTAGTTAGGGAAGACTTTTGTCTCTTTGCATTCCTTTCGTGCCTGATAAGATGACTTTTTCAGGTTAACTAGACCGGAATTTTTAATACATTAATGCTTGCATGGAAGAAGCTGTGATTCTCCCATGAAGGAAAAGGTGGTTTTGATTTGATTTTTGTTCAATTTCTTAGTTACCAATCTGTCTGGGAAGTGGGTAATGCTAAAACAATCTACAGAATAACTTTATCAACTGAACAGAAGGCACCAACAAGTCTGAAATCCTCTGATGCAGGTCTCCTGGTCGCTGATTAGCGCAATGCCTATCAACGTCAGGAAACAGACTACATTTATCTTCCATACTCACAGCTCCAAAAGAGAGAAAGAGGAGAAATTTGCAAGTCAGTTTGCACAAAAGCTTACTTGGCTAAGTATAGAAACACTGAAATGTCCCCACACAGTGGAGAGAGAGAAGGGTTTCTAGATGTTTGCTTTGTCCCTGCTACTACACAACAGGATGGCAAAATTGTTATTGACAATTGATGTGGGTAGAGACAATGGGAAGGACCCAATTTGTCATATAAAAGGAGAAAGATAATCCAGTAAAACATGCAAACATGCCAAATCCACACCAAAACAAAATGAAAGAAAAAAAAAAACCCTCTGCTTTGTCACCTTCAAACAAGCAATTTTCAAGCAATTTTTACAGTCAAACGCTTACACTAAAACCAAAATGTTATGTGAAATAGAAATAAACAAGTCTACAATGGTAGCTAATGAAGCTTGGAGTAGAAAAAAGCTTGAGTAGAAAACCAGAACATTCTCCAAAAGGAATCATAATCCATACCTACAAATTGCCTCTTTGCTAGGAAAGCGAACAAGTTACTCTTCTCTCATAGCCATACTTTTAAAATAATTGTTTTCTGCAAGTAACTCTTCAGTTAATTACATGGTGTATCACCTAAAATACACTTTCAAATTAGCTTCTCCAATGTATTAGCTATATTTACTCAGGTTTCACAAACAGAAGTAACGTTAAGTAAAATCAGAGTAACACAATGCTAGAGTTCTTTCACAGCTCAGCACAGCAAATAAAGATTATGTTCACAGCATGTTTAAAAAACCCTAAACAATGAGTGCCATGGGCCTTTTGTCTTACCATTGCAAGTTCCTCCCGTAATTCTCTGCAGGTTTTTTCATTACTCCCTAGTCTCTCAGAAAGGTCTTTAATTACCGTCTTCTTTTCCTTAATCTTCTCATTCATTTGCTTGTTTGTGGATATACACTCTCTTTCTAATCTGGAAAGTTTCAGCATTAGTAAAATTTTATCAAAAATACTGTTGTTAACTGTAGCACACACTTTTAAAGATATTCAATGGATATGACACATATTATGTTAGCACATCACATGGATTCTGAAGTTGCTTTTTTTTTTAACTGAAGAAAGTTCCATACTCCTAAGGCTTTTCAAGAAGTGGCTATGTTCTTTTCAGTTACCAATGCTTGTGCTAGGCTTCCAGTCATAAATTCATTTGTTCATTTGGATATGGCCTCCAAATTGCACACAATAGACAGAATTAATCATATTTTCATCAACACAGTAGCTCTCTTCAGAAAGACCACGTCACGTCTTGTATAATCAACCCAGATTTCAAGTACAAAGCCTGCTCCTAAAGTTTCCACATACCTAACTATATTCTACTCAGAATGGCATGACTTCACATTTTTCCACCAGCAAACTGTTCCCAAAATTTCGAACAGTTCTTGTACTATATCAGTTCTCCATATAAAGAGCCTGGTGTGGCTAAAGAGGTAACTCCTGAGACAGCTACAACACCAAACAACTGCACATACGAGACAGAAGCAGGGACAGGAATCCAAGGAAGAATTTAGAAAGACTGCCTGAGTATGTATGCGTGGTGTCAGGAAAGCCAAAAGCTCACCTAGAACTGATGTTTGCAAAGGATGACGAAGACAACAAGAGTAGACTTTACCACTACATTAAAGTAGGAGAGAAAACATGGACCAGATAATTTATCAACAGCGAATACAGAGAAGGCTGCCACACTGAATGCTTTTTTTGCCTCAGTCTCCCAAGCCTCCATGACCAGTGAAAGAGCTCAAAGAGGAGAACAACTGCTAGCAGTAGATGAGGATTGACTCTGGAATTACCTGTAAGAAGTCAGCCCATAGAAATTCAAGAGGCTAGCTCACCTACACTCAAAGGTTCTGACAAAGTTGGCCAATGTCACAGCAAGGCTGTTCATTATCATCTTTAAAAGGTCACAGAGATTAGGGGAGGTCCCTGGCAAATGGAGACAGGGAAATGTCACACTTGTATTTGGAAAAGAGCAAGAGGATGTCAAGGAACTACAGATCAGTTTGCCTCATTTCATGAAGCAAGTCCTCTTACAAAAAATTTCTGCTCTCCTGAAAAAGGTGATTGGGAACAGTCAATGGGCATTTACCAAGGATAAATCTTGTCTGGCCAACCCAATTATATTCCATGATAAAATTACCAGATCTGTGGACAAAAGGAGAGCAAGTCGATTAAATATAACTCAACTTTAGCAAAGCTTTTGGCAATGTCTCGCACAGTATTTTCATGGCCAAGTTAGGACGTCACTCTACATATGTGAAATACAACATCAATAAAAATGGTTTGATGGTAAAGCTCAGGTGGCTGGTAACAAGTGCAATACTGTAGGACTCTGTACCAGAATCTGTTTAACATCTTTATTCATTCCTTGGATTAGGCCAAGAGTGCAATCTCACCAAGTCTGCAGATAACACTGAACTGGGAAAGGGGTAGGTCACAACACAAGACAATTTGTACACACGAGAGAAGGGCTGCCATTCCCTAGAGACTAGACAGGGAGGAGGAACAGGCCAGCATGAACCTTCTGAGACTCAACAATGAATACAGAGTTCTGAATTTAGAAAGCAAGAGCCCCCTGAAGCAATATGGCTGAGGAGCAGCTATGCTCAAAAAGGACCCGGTAACCTCGATAGACAGCAAGCTAGCATACAAGCAGCATAGCATACAAGTAGAGATAGCTAACAGCATCTTGAGCTGGATTAGTAGTACCATAGCCAGAAAATCAAGGGAAGTTATTAATCACCTTTTATTTGGCACTCATTACAACACATCTAGGATAGTGACCAGTTTTAAGCACACATCTTCCCCATGACACAGGAAAAAAAAATTAAGTGAGCTCAAGAGAGTCACCAACATGGTCAAGAGTTCAAGTGCATATAAGAACTGAGGGAACTTGGTATGTTCAGGCTGGAGAAGAGATAACTTCAGGGTGTATAACAGTACTCCCAGTATCTAAAAGGAAGTTATCAAGAAGATGCAGCCAGTCACTTCACAGCAATGTATGACTACAGGACAAGAGACAACAGTCACAAATCAAATCCAAAGAGGATTGGACAAGGAGAAACTTTTTCCATCTTAATGACAGTCAAAGAGCGGAACAGGTTCCCAGAGAAGTTGTGCCATCTCCATTCTTGGAGGTTTTCAAGACCTAACTAGGTGAAGCCCTGAGCAACCTGATCTCATAGCTGATCCTGGTTTGAGCAGAAGATTGGACTATAGATCTCCTGCGATCCCTTTCAACCTGAACTATTCCTTGATGTAACTCTTAGCAGTGGGAACATCCAGATGTGTCTCTTTCTTTGTCTTCTACCACTTCCATCTCACCAGAATTGAAAGTAATGCAAAGGGCTCAAAGTTCTTCCAATTTGAAAACTTTTGAATCAATATTGTCACTTCCTGACTCTGACATTTCTTACAGATCAATGTATCTTTTTAGTTGAAAGACTACTTTAACAGTTCTCCAAACACCTATATGCTTCTGCTTCAGCCTGGCTGATTTTATTTCTTTTAGCTGTAGATGGTTACTTCTTAGAGAAAGAACTTGCCTGTTTCAGTCCCCCAAAGTAGCTTCTACTCCCACAGCCTTCAGAAACACAGCAAAAGCAGTTCAAATTTATTCTATGTCATGCTCTCACACTTCAAGAAAAGTAAATTCACACGGAGACCCAAATCCCATGTTGCTTCCAATTTACATAGTGCTGCTGGGTTCAGAGCTAATTAATAAATTATGCAACCCAGAAAAGCCTGTTTGCTTGGGTTTAGTTATTACAGCCATCTTTCTCTGAGAAAATAAATTCTCACAGCTTTGTCTAGCTTCCAGCTTTGGTATCATTTATCCTACTTCAAGTCCAGCTAAAAAGACATACAAGTGTTCTCGCACAACAAATGAAAGTCTCCAAGACTTTCCAAAGATTAAGGCTTAAAGATAAACTCGTGGGACTCCTCCAGAAAAGGGGAAAATACGTTAGGATGCCAAATCATGGCTTAAAAGAAAAAGCCAAGCTCCTGACATTGTCTGGAGTCCAAGGACCACAGCCTTCAAAGGTAAGTAGATCAAAGGCTCTTGTATTCTCTCTGAAGGGATCCAGTGAAAGCAATCACTGATATTCACCAATGTTACTGATACTTGTATGCTTCAAAGAATAAAAAAGGCACAGGAAACAGACGAAGCAGTACATGCCCACCCCATGTAATTACCTCAAGGGAACTGAGTATATTGATGCCCATCTGAGATAAAAGTTTGACCTTCACTATCTATCTTTATGGAGCTCTGGAAATTTAGGTGTCTGCACTAACAAAATTGTAAGGATAGGCTGTTTCTGTTTCTTCAAGCTCTATTAACAAAAGCAGCAACTGCTTACCTGTGTTAACTTTCATGGAAAGGTTTGCATTCTCTGAAAACAGAGAAGATAATTTGTTTTCAAAAAACTCAATTGGCAGAAGCTGCTGAGAGTAATTGCCTGAATCAACATGATTGCAAGTAATGAAAAGTACTGTTTGGATACTAGACAAAGTTTATTCTGAAGACACAATTAACACATAGAACAGATGCTTTAAGTAGGCACAATTTTTTTGCTTTTTTTTTTAAATAAAAAACCACAACACAGGGCAAATCCGCTTTCCTGGGAAATAAGTGTTGAACGAAATTATAGAAGAAAAGGGGAAAGCTGTTTAAGGTTCTTATTGAGTTTTAGTTAACACAAATACTCCTTTGTAAGCACTAATATTGAAGCTTCTCATGCAACTTGGTTGTTTTTTTTTTGAGGATGAAGTTTTTGTTTAAGAGCTCTTTCCATTTTTCCAAAATGTAATTTTCATGGACCAGAACTACCCTAAACACAAAAACCTTTGCCTCTCAAAGAAACAGCTTCATACGTCTAGATGAAAGATTCTCACAAGGAAGAAAACAGTATTGAATGCAGCAATGTAATTCAATATCTAATCCTTATCCTCATGCTGGTCTGAATAATCTAATACAGAAAAGTATCTTTAAGAGTCTTGCAAAGACTTAGCTGGAAATGTACTACTTATGAATTTTCGTAATTTTTAACTAACATTACTAATTTAAAATTTTAAAAGCAGATCTTGTGGTAAAACTTGTAAAGTTCTAATGATTTCGATAATTCCTAAACAGATGTTTAAACTACCATCAAAAAATCTTTCTAATTTACTTACATTTTAACTTTATCGTCATCCCTTGATTCTCAGAACATATTCATACTAATAATGCAATAATTCAGGCCTTAAAGACTCACATTTCTGTCACTAACTTAGCTGAGTGTAATCTGAAATTTCTAAGTGTTTAGAAAAAATAGAGTTGTTGAAAGAGTGCTCCCCATAAAGGAACAGTGGAGTTCTACATGGTAACAACTGGACATCATTATTCCATGTGCAGGAAGTACTCCACTTAAGACTAATTGAGATAAAATGTCTCTGCTCATCCAAGAAACTACTAAATTCACAGAATGAAGTATTCTGACAAACTTTGTTAAAGAAACTTAAGTGCACGATGAAATCAACCAAGCAGAATTGTTCCAAAAACTATAGGTGAGGCACTCATATGTTTTATGTATTTCCTGTGGGGCCAAAAGGCCCTCTCTTCATGAGAGAATCTTGTACTGAAAATGAGCACAAATATCTAAAATAAAACATCTTGTAGCAACAGGAAAATAAGAATTTACTAAAATAGAAGTATCTGAGAGAACAGTTGTGATGGAAGTTAAAAAGAACATCTGAAGACAGAAAAATAAAAGCATTAAAATGCCAAACATACTAGAAAACCTGAGAATCAAGTTGTTTTACCAGTATGCAACTCCCAGTAAAGCATAAACACTCCTTTCAGGACCTAGTATGTTTAAATGATGTGTGGTTTACATTTTTGGTACATGTGTTGACTTAAACGTGTTACTGTATTTTTTAGATTCATTTATGCAGAATTCATGACTCCAGATTTATTCCATATCAAATAATAAAATCAGAACGGGCAGTCTCCTGTAATTTTAACCCTTTAATTGTGACTACATCAAACTGAACATGACCCATGTATTCAGACTCACATATCTTTTCTAAATAACTATAAAGACAAAAACCAGGGTAGTTCTGCATTTCAAGAGTTAAGTGCTTTGAAAGGTCACAGATACAATTTCTACAGGTCTATTAACTCTCCACATGGAGTGACTGCAGCCTTAGATTTGACAATTCTGTGGTTCATTAATATAATTACCTTGAACTTCAGAAAAGCTACAGGTCAGATACACTTGTATTCTCTAAGAATGCATGAAATGTAACAACAGATATGAGGACAGACATGAGCTACTTGTACAATTCAAAGGCTGGTTTTTGAGCCTGGACAGAAACAACAGAGAAGAAGAACTGAAACTTCTAGAAGGAAGGAGTAAATGGCATCTGGAGATCCTTTGAAGGTTAACAGCCCCCTGACTGATTACAGACAGCCATGCTATGGCAGCCATATTGACAAGACAGGACAAATTTTTCTAGACTGAAACTACTCCAGTTTAACAGGCATTAACAAAAACACCTAAAAAAGCCCATGTTTCACTTGAGGATGGTGAATTTGTCTGGTTCAAGCTCAAATACGAAGATGGACCTTGGAATATTAGATCTTAGAAGGATTGAAGAAACAGTCCAAGAACAAGCACTTGAAGAACACTAGTTCACGAAAACTTTTAAGTCTGAAGGGAAAAGAACATCTTATCTGTAACACGTATTTTCCATATTTGCTGGACGATTCAAATATGGAAATCTATCAGAACGGGAAAAAAGAAAACAAACAAAAAACCCACAAACAAATTCTCTCTAACAATAAGATGCTACATACAAGCAAAACTCATACAGTGCAAGGTAGCTTGTTACATGAAACTACTGATCCAACAGCCATTCCTCCAAACAAGGCTGTTCTGAACAAAAAGGAGCTTTTTAAAAACAAAACCACAAAAAAACAAATAAAATGTCAAGTCAACGGTTCAGGCTTTCTCCAGTTCAAGGAAGGCAAAGAATTTGGTACAGTTTAGTGCCATGTATGTTGCTGCCATAGAACTCATGCTCAAAGCAAAAACAACCAGGCAGGACAAGATTACAGTTTAATTAACTGATAATATTTTAGGACCATAGAGAATCTTGATATATATACTTATTTAGTTTCCCAGCTGTGAAGACTGCAGTATTCCTGAAGCATCACGTTAGATTATCATAATGTATTTCACACATTTTCACATTTTTTTAACATAAAAATAATTTGAGAAAAAAGCTTTAGGATTTCAATATGACTCTGGTTTACCTAAAAGCACAATCTTACATTCAGACTTCTTTTGGACTTATTTTAATGAAGAGCTCTAAGGTGTTTATAATACAGCAAAGGTTTCAACTGTGTTACTAAAAACATCTCTGTAATCTTGCTTACAGAAAGACTCTCTCAGGCCCAAAAACTTCCTTACTTGTAGGAAAACCAGTTTCTCTCCACTACTGCTTGGGTGAATAAGTCAACAAAAACACCTATGTGTATGGACCCATATAATCCCAGACTGAAAGTCATGCCACCTCCAACCCATTTTACTAGCTTGAGTCTCGTTCCCAAAACCCCACTGTGCACCACCTACTTTAAGTCTTCTTAAACCTTCTCTTTCCCTTAACTTCACCTGCTATCCTTTATTTCACCTTCTACTCAGCTCTCTGTCTTCCACTACCATTCTTCTTCCTGACATTTTCTCAGCCCAATATATATTTGATTCAGCCAGGGAAGAAGACTCAGTACTGCGCATCCTGTATCTGCCTGGGGAATAAAACAAAGCCATTCTTCCAAAAACTCTTACCACAGACACAGCAGATTGTGTTGAGCAGGAAAGATCTCCCAAGCAATTTCATCTGCTCTCACACACTTCACCCCTTTTTCTATTTTTCATTACCAAGTTAAAACTTTCCACAATTATTCAAAAGCTGAAAACAAAGATTATTCACTATAAATTAAACACAACATCTAGATAGAAGTCTGAAAGATTCACCTAGCTCCCTGAAGTCAAAAGTAATGTTTTCATAATAACATAAGCGTATATAGAAAAAAAATCTGTTACAAACCTGCCACGTTTTCCTACACTCCTCCCAAACACTACTAGAGACAGGATTCTATCATAACCATTATTTTCAAAATTTTTGCTTTGGCAAATAATCTATAACAGATCAGTTATTTTCTCAACCTACCCACAATATGTATGGTTACTCTATGGGCCTGTTATTAATGGAATGTCAGGTTCTGAATCTTGGCTTCATTTGGCAAATTGCACCAGATTGTGTTGTTTTCTAGTGACTGAAAATAACAGATAATGTGAACTACGGAGAATGTAACGTATAAGTGGTACTCAAGCTGTCTACTGCCATTTTACAATGTATTTAAAAGGTAACTTACACATTGAGTTTTTCCAAGTTCTCTTGGGCATTGTGTTTTTCTCTCTCATATGCATTTTCCACCTCTTTGAACTCTTTCTTGATCATTTCTAAATCCGAAAGAGCTTCTGCTTGGCTGGCTTTTTCCACCTGCAAAGCTGCTTCAAGGTCTCGAATTCTTAGCTACCGAGTGATAAGAAAACAATTAAAGCAAGTTACGAAAAAACTGCCACGATCTTTAATGCTGTTCTATGTTCTGTTCTGCTTTACAGATAACCATAGTCTATTAATCCTATGAGGAAGTATACGCACAGAAAGCATTGAACACATGTAAGAATGTATGAATACACACAGTTCAAAAAGGAGACAAACACGTATGCTGACCAAAAGCACATTCTATTCTCCTTTGGTGGTATCCGGATTTTTCCTTTTTCAGTTATTACTAAAGTTTTCCAGGGGAATTCTATTTTTTAGGTGTGGGATTCATGAAAGTGTGGGATTAACAGTTAAGGCTGAACTTCCACTCAGCACAAAGCATACTTGAAGCTTGAATCTTACCAGTCATTCATCCATAAAAGATAAGTTTCTGATTTTAAGGAGTGTTACCCTCCCATTCCTTTGTATGTTGTAAAAGTAGAAAGAGGAAATTAAGAACACTAAATCTTCTCTTTCTACTAGTTTAATTGTCATTTAAAAAAAAAAAAGTGCCTGTACACACAGATCATAAGAAAATAACTGAATGAAGAAAGGCAGTGCTTATTTTTGTTACTTAGAAAGTAAGAAAAAACCCCTGAAATGCTTTTTTTTTCCCCTTAGTTTTTCAAAAGTTCAGAGCAAAGGGCTTGTTAGTTAGGATGAGATTACTAAGCAATCATCATTTAGTTTTTTCTGGCTTGGTTTTTAAAATAAAACATCAACCCCTGTGTGATACAGTTTAATAATACAAAGATTTAATATTCAAGCATATATACTACATTTTTTCATATAATCAATCTTTAGTAGTAACTGCAGATATTCTAACTCTGTTTGAAGTTGAAATGTACTCTGAATAATTACATTTGGATGTGCAGTTTCAGGATGCACTAAGCCCTCACTCCTACAGAAGCTGGATGTATGCACTTTATCTCCAAATGGTTCTAAGTGTCCATTCAGAAGATACAGGGCAGAATATTTAAACAGTAGTATAGTGTTTAACTATTGTGAAAGACTTTCTTTTCCCCCACTGTTTAAATGCTAGTGGGAATTCTCAAACTTACAAATGTGACATTTTATTTTATTATTTGTTCTAGTAACTTTAATGTTCCCTGAAAATCAGATATATTTCTATTTGCTCCTTAAATATATTAGTTATTACAATTTTGACACTTGTTGCAAAAAAACCTGTTCAGTGTTTTCACTGAAGCAAATAGGTGGTCTTAACATTTTTGGAAGATTGTATCTTTACAACTTCATCAATTGTCTGCCCATAAACTTCTACGAAATATTTAACAAAAAGTTACCTGGATGATCTCTGAATTGAATTTGGATTCCAAATGTGCTGCTCGCTCTGCTTCAATGTTTTCTTCCAGTTTCTTTATTCTCACTGTAGCTGCCTAAAAGTATATTTTGAAGAAATTTAAGTCAAGAGAGATGGTAAACATGACACAAAGACCACACTATTCATTCAGTATGTTAGGACTCCACATACCAACCTGATATATCTGAACTACCTGTACTTTAGCACAATGAGAACTCATACCAAGAAACACATATAAAAATAATTTTTACGTATGTACAATATTAAATTATTGGTTTGAATTTAAAGACATTTATGTATCGTTATGTTATTGCTGCATGTTTTACAATCCAGAAAACTGCAGATGGAGTCAGAAAGACCAAGTTAAATATTCTCCCTGTTCCCTTACTATTTGTTTTTTCAAGGTTGTCACCTGAGGCAACATAACCACACCCTGTATGTTCCAAAATACAATGGCCTATCAACAGAGCACCTACAATTTCAGTGACAAGACAGAGGAAACACTGAGAAGATACAGAATTCCTCAAAGATATGTTGGCTTTAGCATCTTAAAAATTTCCAACTTCCAATTAAGGTGCCCAAAACAGTCTGCTTTGCAGCCCTAGACTAGTCATAGTTTCCCTACAACAAAAACCTATAAACTCTGTAATGTTTTAAAGCACTAACCTAGTATTTTTTTTACTGTGTGTTCCTTGACCTGTAACTATTCTGTTATGTTTCTGTGTAGCAATTATCAGGATGTTCATGATCTTTTTTAACAAATATCCTGACTGCTTTAGTCAGTTACTACATCTCTTTACACAGAACAGCACCTCTACATACATGCATAGTTTAAGCAAAATGGGATTCTCTGAATTAAACTGTTGCATCTTTCATATTCATTCTTATAACATTCAGAAAAGCACAAAAATACAAATGACTGTCCTAAGAATGTGCTTGGAAATTCGCATCTCGAACTACAGAAAGTTCAATAAGTAGTCTATATTTTTTACTAAAACTTTATTTTTTAAGTTATCCAAGCTGAAAAAAAATCTTCCAAGCTACAATAAACACAAAAGTAATCACTAGATACGTATGTCCAGATAAAGGCCTGGACACTGAATTTCATCTGGAAAAATACTTTTACCAAAAGCAGTGATTAAACATCTGCTATAATGGATATTCACATGCAACTTCAACTACATTGCTTTCTATCAAGAAATCTGTTCATTTTGATTGGTAACTGAATTGAAATGAAAAATTCATCCCAACTTGTCTCTTGGCTTCAAGTTAAATCAGGGAGATCAAGGAAAAAAAAAACTAGTATTAAAAAGTCATTTCACATAAGCACATTTTAGGTTACAGAAATACAATTGAAGTTATTCATTGTGGAAAAGTAAAACAAAGTAGCAAGTATGCACCTTGATTCTAAACATTTAAAAGGAGAGAAACATTAACAGACATTAAAATAAAAGCTCTTGACAATAAATTTAAACTTTGTATAATCGCACACACACAAAAGGAAAGACTTTTGAAACTGATGACCATGGAAGGCCTACTAAAGAGAAAAGCAGCAACAGCACAGAGCTTACCATACCTACTACACAGTACGGTCTGTCAAAAAGCTTAAACTTTGCCTCTTCCCAGGTGTGTTATCTGCTTAACATAATTTAAAAAATTCACAAATCCTCCACACACACTCCCCACTGTACTTCCATATTGCTATAGACTACTCTCAAAAATAGCTTGATTTAAACTCTTAACAGTATTATTCCTTCCAAACATCAGCTTTTACTCCCCTTTACCCTTAAGGCAGCATTAGCAAACTACTTCCTGCTTCAGTGTGGAAGGATTCCTTAGCATTCTGCAACAGGTCAACATCCCTCAACAGGATGCTTTTACACAAGAATACTGACTGCCTCGGAAAAGTAGTCAGTCAACTACTGATACATCAGTAAATATAAGTAATGTAGATTTCATTTCTTTTTCAATAAAATTTAAAAAGTCAGCTTGAAAATAATTGTATTTTAAGTTTGAAAGGAAGAATAAAAGAAACAGCGAGGAAAGTACCTAACAGCATTTAGAGTGGCAAATGTAACTTTTAAAAAACAAAATGAAGAAATAGGAACTGAGAATATTTCACTGCATATCCTCAAGAGCAAAAAATGCTTTTCTGTCTTTGGCTGGTTTGTTCAAGTGACTATTATCATAGCAAACACTGAAATGGGAGAAGGAAAAAAAAAGTTGACTCTGCAAGTAAAGTTTTTAGGCATAACTTACTAATTCACAAGCTCTGTATTGCATTTGACTACTGAGACTTATTTCCTGAGCGCTAGTCCAAAATAGAACTATGTCTTCACCTCTCTTCAACATCTTTGTTGATGATTTGGATGAGGGAATTGAGTGCACCCTCAGTAAGTTTGCAGACGACACCAAGCTGGGGGAAAGTGTTGATCTGCCGGAGGGTAGGATGGCTCTGCAGAGGGACCTGGACAGGTTGGATCGCTGGGCAGAGGCCAATGGAATGAGGTTCAACATGGCAAAGTGCCACGTCCTGCACTTTGGTCACAACAACCCCAGGCAGCGCTACAGGCTTGGGGCAGGGTGGCTGGAAAGCTGTACAAAGGACCTGGGGGTGTTGGTTGACGCTCGCCGGGACATGAGCCGGCAGTGTGCCCAGGTGGCCAAGAAGGCCAACAGCATCCTGGCCTGTATCAGGAATAATGTGGCCAGCAGGAGCAGGGAGGTGATCGTCCCCCTGTACTCAGCCCTGGTGAGGCCGCACCTCGAGTACTGTGTCCAGTTTTGGGCCTCTCACTACAAGAAAGACATCAAGGCCCTGGAGCGTGTCCAGAGAAGGGCAACGAAACTGGTGAAGGGGCTGGAGCACAAGCCTTATGAGAAGCAGCTGAGGGAACTGGGACTGTTTAGTCTGGAGAAGAGGAGGCTCAGGG